>CAUYQU010060982.1:0-11157 GCA_963574635.1 Cheracebus regulus | reverse complement strand
TCCCCACAGAGCCGGACCTTCCCGGGTTCGCTGTGCTTGCTGTGAGACTCTCAGTCTGCAGCGCTTCCAATTGCTGTTTTCCTTGTGGGGATGGGACCAGCCGAGCCCGTCCGTCCCGTACACTCCGCACCGGGAAGCGCCACGCAGGAGCGCTGGCAAAACAGCCGCGCCGGCCAAACGAGTCGCGCTGGCGACCCGTGTGGCTCCTCTGCCAGGTATCTCCCGGTCTGTGGGCAACAAAAATTCGTCGGAAAGTGCGGCGTCCACTCGTTCTCTGCGCTTTCACTGGGAGCTACATTCCTGAGCTGTTGCTAATCGGCCATCTTGGATCTCTCCCCGATTTTTTTCTTTTATTATGGGGTCACATAAAACAAGCATTATATCAAGTGCAAGGAGTATCGTTGGTAAGAGAACCTGATAAAACAATTTAGAGAGTAGGTACTGATGGGGATCAGAACATGCCATCTCAAAATATGACCATAGGAGGCCAGAGTATACCCCCCTAAAATATGCCTCTTTGGCATATTGATTATTTTAAGCTCAGGAAAGTTACTCTTTTGTAAGATAAATTTGTATCTATAAAGGAAATCCTCATTTGTAAGGGTGTCTCCTCTGTACCAGAAAGAAAAAGATGACTAAATCCCTAGAGCCTCTTAATCAAATAGAGAAAGTATCAACTTAAATCTTATATAACAAACCTTACATTTGTTTAAGGTGCTTTTCTTGGCCATCCCACCTTTACTGGGCCTTTTTCTTCACCCTCTCATGTGTCTCCATTATTTTCCATGATAATCCAAACCTTGATTCCTCTCTGTAGCTCAGAATGATATATAAGCCTCAATCATCTAGCTTCTGTGAGTCTCACATTTTTGTGGGACTCATATGCATATGTACATAATTAAAATTGTTTTTCTCTTGTTAATCTGCCTTATGTCAATTTAATTTACAGACCAGCCAATGAACCTAGAAGGAGAGAAGGAAGAGATTTTTTTCTTTTCAAGAATACATTGGACAGAAATGTAAATATGGCTTTGATTACTCATGAGATAACTGAATGTGCACTTATCTTGTTTACTGGAAAGAGGATTAACCCCACAAGTCAGGATTTTCTTTCTTGTCCTAGCCTTACTGAGTAGTAAACAGGACAGTCTATGGAGCCAGACTCTCTGACTTGAGATAGTTACTTAACTTCTCTGAGCCTCAGCTTCTGTTAAAATAGGAATAAAAATAACACTAACCTCATAGAGTTGAATTATACCTGGCATATAATAATCACTACATAATTGTGAAATGAAATAAATTACCCTCTACCGACAACATAGATCAGATCTTAGTTTGTCTATGCTCAGTTTTTCTGTTTGCAAATAGAGATCATAACTAATGCTTTTTTTCTCTGTAGGAATGTTTTTAACTTTCCTCTATTTTCTGAAAATTTGATAATTTAAATTTCTGAAGTAAATGTGACAGCAGACAGATTAAACAGAAGAAAACACATACAAAGTTACGTGCATATATGCTTGGGAGTCCCACAAAATATGAGACTCAAAGAAGGGTCAGATGATTAAACTTTAAATAGCATTTTGAGCTGCCCAAAGAAAAAAAAAATAGTGACTTCTGTTGGAGACGTGGTGACACAAGCTGTGGAGGGTGAGAGAAGGAAATGCATGATGAACAAAGGTTGTCTTATGCAGATAAAGTCTCTTAGGTCATAGATCACTATGTCCAGACAGACTTCCCACCAATTCTGAGCAGCCGTCAGAAGAATTGGTGAAAAGTCTGTCAGGGCATAGTGGTCTGGGTGTGAAGGCCTTTTGGTCTCCCCTCCTGCAATAAAAGTTATTTTTTCTGGTTATTGTAGATTGCAGAAAGAGGGTTCATGACAGTTGCATTCCTTTTAGAGGAACTTCCTTCAGTCAGTTAAGGAAACTTCAGAGAAAGTCCCTCTCTGAACTTTGAAATTGAAAGAAAATAGGGGCAGACAAAAGTTAGTGAGATCTTGGTTCTGAGATCTTTCAATTGCCTTTAAAGTACTGAGCATAACAAAGCGCCATATTGTGGGATACTGTTTTCTGAGCCCCAACATCCCCAATGAGTAAACTATCTTATTTTTTGCCCCATCCTGTTTCCAGATACAGGTGTAGGAAAATGAAAATAATTTTTTTGTTGACTTTTCATAGTTCTTAAATGAAACTACCTGTAACAAAAAACAGATTAACATGAGTAAAGCAAATAGAAGTTTAATAGCATGTACACTTGCTGTATATCTGTTAATATATACATCTTGCTGGAAGATGTACATGAAAAATAACCCAGAGAAATGAGTAAATTTTTAGAGTTGATCTCAAAGGTATAGTTTAAGTACCGTTCTGTGAAACAAAGAAAAAAAGGATGTGGGAAAACACCCAGTCAAAATAGAATGAGCAGATAAATCACCTAAACAAAAGAAACATTTGCTCTGCAGATTTAAGTCAGTACCTTCACCATTGATTTGGAGTCTCTAGATACTTGGTCATTCTTCTCTTCCCAGTGTGGGGACAGAGTGACACCCTTACAAATGAAGATTTCCTTCATAGATATAAATAAGTTTTATGAAAAGTTTCAGTCTTATTTTGGTCTAGCATAGTTTGATGTCTAACAAGGAAATATGCTACTGTGAAACTGAAGACTTCTGGTACTCACAGGTAATTAGAGGCATGAGTGGGGCAGGAGAGGGATCTCCTCCACCTCACAAGAATGTTGGGTGATGGTTCAGCAGTTTTCACATTGCCTCTCTAAAGGTGATAAATCGGTAGCCAGTGCCAAGGAGAGGCCATTTCCTGATGGTCCACACCTGTTGCACTAAAGTATTAATTGAACATAGATACTAGGGAGAAGCAACTTCCCAGGCATGTGCATTAACAGTAAAAATGGCAGAGTATGACCTCCTGGGGGCACTCCACCAGAAAAGGGAAGAAGTTTCAGATGGGCACACATACAACTTCCTAAATACACTGTATGTGCTCACTTTTCAGAGGTAAGGAGGACACTGAGCATGTGGGCAGCCCACCCTAAGGGAAGAATCATGGGAAAGGGGTACAAAATGTCAGAAGTGAGACAGCCTATAAAGTCCTAGGATCAAGGTTAAACATTACACGTGTTCTTCAAGTTACCAGCTTGGGTCTCTTCCAATTGCACTTTCCTTTCTTTCTTGTTCTAAAGCCTTTTAAAGTAAATTTCCATTCATGCTCTGAAACTTGCCTTGGTCTCTTTTTCTGCCTTATGCCCCTCAGTCGAATTCTTTCTTCTGAGGAGGCAAGAATTGAGGTTGCTTCAGACATGTATAGATTTGCTGCTGGTAACTCAGGTACCTTTCACCAATAACAGTGTGAAACCCTGCCTTCAATGCACAACATTGTCAATGCACAACAGTAGTCAACATAGAATTTAAAGTGGCTCTAGGCTGGGCACAGTGGCTCATGCCTGTAATAGCAGCACTTTTGGTGACTGAGATGGGAGGATTGCTCGAACCCAAGCATTCAAGACCATCCTGGAAAACATTGAGAGACCCTGTTTCTACAAAAAAAAAAAAAAAAAAAAAATTCATTAGCCAGGAATGGTGGCACATGCTTATAGTCCCAGCTGCCTAGGTGGTTGAAGCAGGAGTAGTACTTGAGCCTGGGACATCAAGGCTGTGATGACCAATGATCACACCACTATACTCCAGCCTGGGCAACAAAGCAAGGCTCTGTCACAAAAAATAAAAAATAAAGTTGTTGTAAAAAATTCCAACAGAAACCACTCAGACTGTGAACAATTGAGTACTACTTTCACTGAGGAGAGGTTTGTACCTGACGAAGAGAACAAATTCACTTGAGGACCAAGAAGCTTACTCTCTACATACCCAAAAAATACCTTGCTAGCTCTTCTCTGTGGAAAAATCAAACAGTAGGAAGTAAGAGTTTTTCAGACAGTCATTTGTAATGACTAACAACGGATCAAGTGTGAGGAGTTTGACTTATGACTTCAAGCAGATTACTTCTTGACTATAGGAAATACTTTCTAAGCAAAAGAAATCATTAGTTCAGTTGTTAAAATTACCTTTTATCACAATCCTCTGCAATTAGTCATTTGGAAAGCAATAAAGAGATTATTTTTCTTAGGAAATCTCTTGTAAATAAGAAGTAGACACATTTAATTTCCCATCTAAACACCTCTTTTTCTTGAACTTCAAGTTTGAAAGAGTTCTTAAAACATCTTCCAGGACAGGCATGGTAGCTCATGCCTATAATCCAAACACTTTGGGAGGTCAAGGCAGAAGTCAAGGCTTGAGGCCAGGAGTTCAAGACCAGCCTGGGCAACATAGCAAGATCCTGTCTCTAAATAATAATAATAATTCAATTCTACCCATTTGGAGCTTGAAATACACAATAATGAGTGCTCAGTATACAGTTCTCCTCTAGGAGTAGTGAACTGCTCCATTTCTGCACAACTCTGATTACTATAAAAATATCTTTCACAGGATTAATGGTTAAAATTTGGCAAAGCACAAGCCATGGAGATATACCTTATATTCTACACAAGAATATTTTTTGTTATATCAATGACTACATTGCCTTTATAAATCCAATAATCATAGAAAACTAGAAAAGGGTTGGATGCAGTGACTCACACCTGTCTATGGGAGTCATAGACTTTGGGAGGCCAAAGTGGGAGGATCACTTGAGCTCAGGAGTTTGAGACCAGCCTGGGCAATATAGTGAGGCATCATCTCTACTAAAAATAAAGTAGCCAAGCATGTTGGCACACACCTGTTGTCTCAGCTATTCAGGAGACCAAGGCAGGAGGATTGCTTGAGCCAGGGATGGTAAAGCTGCAGTGAGCCATGATTGTGCCACTGCATTCCAGTCTAGTCAACAGAGTGAGGCCCCATCTCAAAAAAAAAGACCTAGAAGAGAATTAATATTTTTCTGGTCTTTGGAGAGGTAATGGCTTTTAAAGGTTTATAGGTAGTAGCAACAACAACAAAAAATAATTAATAAATTTAACTCCACAAAAACTTAAACCTTTTAAGGAGCAACAACCAAATAATTTAAATGGTAAGGCAGACAGCTCAATGAACAAAATATAGATGATCAATTAACATAAAAATACAATGCATAAATAAATATTTTGGTCTCACCAGTAACAAAACATATGCAATTTTAAAAAATAATAACATATTTTATGATGAATAACCATTATTGACTTTTAAATTACTTAATAACATCTGCCTAAAAAGAACTAATAATTGTTGCCTTTAAAATTAGATCATGTAACACTAACAAAATATACACACAGTGTTGATGTCAACATATAGATGTTGGATTGTATATATATATATTATTGATGAGGGAAGCAGATATAGCTTAGTTGTGCAGCTAAATAGACATGCCATCTGAATCAATATTTGCCAGGCTTACCTTACCCACTAGGCAATGCTAAATCAGAGTAGACCATTTCACCTGAGAAGTATTAATAGAAGGATGAGGTATCTAAATCATGGACATGGAGAAGCAAAGATGAATGTTTGTTACCTGAAGGCTGCTCACTCCTATGACAAAGAAAGGCAGAGCTGAGCTAAGTAAACATCCTCAATTCATTTTCCAAAATTTATTAATAATAAATTACCTTCTCTGGACAGAATGAGCAAAGAGGTTGACAGAGGCCATGAATTACACTAATTGAACCTGCATTATAAAAAAGAGGGCCCGTGCTCACTCTAAGTGAAAGAGCTCTCAAAATGTCTATGTAGTGGGATTTTAGAATTGTTCCACTCTACATGTCCTAATTGTTCCTTTTCCAAGTGGGAAAGTTTACTGCAATTACTATTCCAATACCATCACTGTATATTTGATATGTAAAGGAGAGAAAACTTACCACTTCAGCCCTAAAGTCTCTAGACCAAATAGCACCACATCTAGACCAGCTATAGAGACTACAGTGTATCAACAGGTATCCTGGACTTTGCATTTGGTGTCATTACTCTATGGGACATTCTGGCTGTTTCTCCTGGGGTGGGAATAAGTGTATTTTGCCCATAAAAATAAAACTAAAATATTTTATTGCACAGAACAACTGTGGAAGATATTAAGATATGTTCTGCTTCCCTCTCCTTCCAGGCAAACAAAAGGATTTTATTTCCCTTTCTATGAAACTTTTTTAGGCCATAAAAATGTGAATGAAAGTGCCATATGTTTTTTCCATGTTTTAGCTTTAAGAACCAGTATGTAATTCACAGCCCCTATTTATTTATTGCCTTAGTGATTATGGAAGCAAGTGTTGAGGTGCAGCATCTGTCACCCTATGTCCCTAAAAGACTGCTGTGAGCCATATAGGACATAAGATAAGTGAAAAAAGTAAAATTGTTGATATCATTTGGATGTTTGTCCTTTACAAATCTCATGTTGAAATGTTATTCCCAATGTTGGAGGTGGCACCTGGTGAGAGGTTATTGGATCATGGGAGCAGATCCCTCATGAATAATTTAGCACCATCCCCATGGTGATAAGTGATATCTCACTCAGTTAGTTCATGCAAAATCTGGTTGTTTAATAGTCTAGGAACTCCTTTCTCTCTCTCTGTTGCTCCCACTCTCCCCAAGTGATGTGTTGTGTCTCCCTTCACCTCTGCCATGATTATAAGTGATACAGTCTGGATCTGAATTCCCACCAAATCTCATGTCAAATTGTAATCCCAGTGATGGAGGTGGGGCCTGGTTGGAAGGTGATTGAATTGTTGGGGTGGTTTCTCATGAGTGGCTTAGCACCATCTCTCTAGCACTGTTCGCATGATAGAGTTCTCATGCTAACTGGTTGTTCAAAAGTGTGTAGCACCTCTCTTCTCTCTCTTCTTCTTACTCTGGCCATGTAAGACGTGGCTGCTTTCCCTTCACCTTCCATAATGATTGTAAGTTTCCTGAAACCTCCCCCAAAAGCAGCCAATTAAAACTTTTTTCTTTATAAATTTCCCAGTCTTAAGTATTTATAGAGTACAAGAACGAACTAATTTTTAAAAATGGTACCAAGGAGTGGGGCATCTCTATAAAGACACCTGAAAATATGGAAGCGGCTTTGGAACTGTGTAAGAGGCAGAGGCTGGAAGAGTGTAGAGAGCTCAGAAGAAGACAAGTAGATGAAGAAAAATTTGAAACTTTCTAGAGACTTGGTGAATGCTTGTGACCAAAATATTGACAATGCTATGGATAATGAAGTACAGGCTGAGGAGGTCTCAGATAGAGATGAGGAGCTTATTGGGTACTGCAGCAAATGTCACTTTTGTTATGCTTTAGCAAACAAGTTGTCTGCATTGTACTCCTATTATAGGGATTTGTGAAACTTTGAACTTGACAGGGATGGTTTAGGGTATCTGGCAGAAGAAATTTCTAAGTAGCAAAGTATTGAAAATGTGGCCTGGCTGCTTCTAACAATGTACATTCATATGCATGAGCAAATAAATGACCTGAAACTGGAATTTATATTTAAAAGGAAAGCGGAGTGTAAAACTTTGGAAAATTTGCAGCCTGGCAATGCAATAGAAAAGAAAAACACATTTTCTAGGGAGGAATTCAAGCCAGCTGAAGAAATTTGCATAAGAAAAGAGAAGCCACTTGCTAATATCCAAGACAATGGAAAAAAAAAGAAACCCAACAGCATTTCAGAGACCTTCCTGGCAGCCCCTCCCCTTACAGGCCCAGAGGCCTAGGAGGACAGAATGGTTTCCTAGGCCAGATGCAGGGCCTTCCTGTCCTTCACAGCCTTAGGACAATGATCCCTGCATCCTAGCCACTCCAGTTCTAGCCATACCTCAAAACATATGGTACAGTTCAGGCTGCTGTTCCAGACAGGCTGTAAGCCTTGGAGGCCACCATGTGGTGTTAAGCCTGTGGACACACAGAGCACAAGAGATGAGGCCTGGGAGCCTCTGCCTAGATTTCAAAGAATGTATGAAAATGCCTGAATGTTAATGCAGGGGTGGAACCCTCATGGAGAACCTCTACTAGGGCAGTGTGAAGAGGAAATATGAGGTTTGAGCCCCCACATAGAATGCCCATTGGGACACTGCCTAGTGAAGTTCTGAGAAGAGGGCCATCATCCTCCGGTCATATGATGTGGCTACATCCCCACCCAAATCTCATCCTGAATTCTAATCTGAATTGTAAAATCCACATATTGAGGGAGGGACCTAATGGGATGCAATTGAATCATGGGGGTGGTTTCCCCCATGCTGGTCTGGTGATGCATGAGTTCTCATGAGATCTGTTGGTTTTGAAATGTGGCACTTCCCCTCTGTTCACTCTCTCTCTCTCTATCCCCTGCTGCCATATAAGATGTGCCTTCATATATACCATGGAATACTATGCAGCCATGTAAAAGAATGGCATTATGTTCTTTGCAAGGTTGTGGATGAAGCTGGAAACCATCTTTCTCAGCAAACTACACAGGAACAGAAAACCAAATGCTGCATGTCCTCACTCATAAGTGGGAGCTGAACAATGAGAACACATAGACACAGGGAGGGGAAGGTCATACACTGTGGCCTGTCAGGGGGTGGGAAGCTAGGAGAGGGAGAGCATTAGAACAAATACCTAATGCATGCAGGGCTTAAATCCTAGATGACCAGTTGGTGGTCATAGCAAACCACCATGGTACATGTATACCTATGTAACAAACCTTCATGTTCTGCACATGTATCCCTGAACTTAAAGTATAATAGATTTATACTTTAAGTATAAATTAAAAAAAAAAGATGTGTGCCTTGCTGCCCCTTTGCCTTCTGCCATGATTATAAGTTTCCTGAGGCCTCCCAAGCCACGTGGAATTGTGAGTCAATTAAACCTCTTTCCTTGATAAATTACCCAATCTCAAGTAGTTCTTTATTGCTGAGTGAAAATGGACTGATACATCCAGACAACAGAACAATGGCTCTACCAGCAGCTTGCACCCTTTCCTGGAAGCTCAAGGCACTCAACACCAGCCCTTGAGAGCAGTCATGGGGGCTAAACCCTGAAAAGCCACTTGGGTGGAGCTTCCAAAGGCCTTGAAAGCCCACCCCTTTTACTAGTGTGCCTGGAATGTGGGACATAGAGTCAAAGATTATTTTGGAGCTTTAAAGTTTAATGACTGTCCTGCTGGATTCAGACATGCATGGCTCTGTAGCCCCTTTCTTTTGGACAATTTCTCCCCTTTGGAACAGGAGTATTTGTACCCTCAGTATATCTTGGGAGTAACTAACTTGTTTTTGATTTTATGAGTTCATAGATAGAAGAAACTAGCTTTGCCTGGATTAGACATTGGTCTTTGAAATTAGTGCTAGAATGAATTAAGACTTTGGGGTACTGTTGGGAAGGCATGATTGGATTTTGCAATGTGAGAAGGACATGTGATTTGGAGGGGTCAGGGGTGGAATAATACAGTTTGGCTCTGTGCCCCCACCAAATCTCATATTGAATTATAATCCCTAGTGTTGGACGTGGGGCCTGGTGGGAGGTGACTGAATCATGGGGGTGATTTCTCATGAATGGTTAAGCATCATCCCCCCGTGCTGTTCTCATGATAGAGTTCTCAGGAAATCTGGTTGTTTAAATGTGTGTCGCATCTCTCCTCATGCTCTCTTCCTCCTGCTCTGGCCATGTAGGATGTGCCTGCTTCCCCTTTGCCTTCTGCCATGATTGTACGTTTCCTGAGGCCTCCCTAGAAGCAGAAGCCATTATCCTTCCTATACAGACTGCAGAACTGTGAGCAAATTAAACCTATTTTCTTTATAGATTACCCAGTCTCAAGCATTCCTCTATAGTAACACAAACAGGCTAATACGGTTGTGTTAAGAGCCACTGAGATTGATGGGTTTTTTTTCTGTAGAGTATCCTGATATATATGCTGCCTCTTATAAAGACAGAAATTTAAAGTAGACAACCCCAGTCTCCTGATCTTATGTGAGATATATGTTTTTCTCATTTAAAATACACTCAAAACTTCTTAGTTTTCATTCACCTCAGTGCTAAACTTATATAGTTTCTATCTGGTGAGATAGCATCCACAGATTCTTGTGATCAGGTGTCTTCAGCCTTCATATATACCATGGAATAATATGCAGCCATAAAAACGAATGAGTTCATGTCCTTTGCAGGGACATAGATGAAGCTGGAAACCATTATTCTCAGCAAACTAACACAGGAACAGAAAACTAACACTCAATGGATGTTATCTCTTGCTAAACAATGGCTTAGGCATTTAAAATTAGAAGACCAATAAAGCCAGTTCTCCTAATAAAGTTTTCATCTTGCCTCCACATTTAACTGAAAAAAAAATTCTTAAGAGATTCACAATATGAAGTAACTAATTATATTTCTTAAAACCGAGCCTAGTGAAGAAAGTACCCATGCAATCTTTCAGGCCTTGAGAATCAGAATCATTTATTTATCCAATGTCTTTTTCACTCTTCTGTTCTCAGAAAGATTCAGCTGCATTTGTGTGAATCTGTCTAGCACTAACTACTTGAGTCTAAGGCTAAGAATATGAAGCCAAAATCTCAGCTGCCTGACAGTTTAAGTGAACCAATTGTGTAAGTAGAGAAGTCACCAAAAATGCTTTAAAAGCATCTAAGGAACCCTCTTCTCTATTTTTGGAACTTTGATCAATGCAGCAGTTAGCTATTGCTGTGTAACAAACTATCCTAAAACTTAGAGGCTTAAGATAAGAACTATTTATTACTTCTTATGAATCTACCTATCAGCTGGACTTTTTTTTAAATCTAGACTAGAAGAGTTGCAGAGGAGAGATCCAAGATGGCCGATTAGCAACAGCTCAGGAATGTAGCTCCCAGTGAAAGCGCAGCGAACGAGTGGACGCCGCACTTTCCGACGAATTTTTGTTGCCCACAGACCGGGAGATTCCCGGCAGAGGAGCCACACGGGTCGCCAGCGCGACTAGTTTGGCCGGCGCGGCTGCTTTGCCGGCGCTCCAGCGCAGCGCTTCCCGGTGCGGAGTATACGGGACGGACGGGCTCGGCTGGTCCCATCCCCACAAGGAAAACAGCAATTGGAAGCGCTGCAGACTGAGAGTCTAACAGCAAGCACAGCGAACCCGGGAAGGTCCAGCTCTGTGGGGAACGAGCATCCGCCAAAGGAAAACTAAGAAACAG
>CAUYQU010060980.1:0-10616 GCA_963574635.1 Cheracebus regulus | reverse complement strand
CCCAGGCTGGAGTACAGTGGCATAACCTTGGCTCACTGCAACGTCTGCCTCCCAGGTTCAAGTGATTCTCGTGCCTCAGCCTCCCTAGTAGCTGGGACTAAAGGCACCCACCACCATGCCTGGCTAATTTTTTTTTTTTTTGTATTTTTAGTAGAGACAGGGTTTCATGATGTTGGCCAGGCTTGTCTCAAACTCCTGACCTCAAGTGATCTGCCTGCCTCGGCCTCCCAAAGTGCTGGGATTATAGGCGTGAGCCACTGCACCAGACCCCATCTTCACTTTTTTTTTTTTTTTTTTTTTTTGAGACAGAGTCTCGCTCTGGCACCTAGCCTGGAGTGCAGTGGCATGATCTTGGCTCACTGCAACCTCCGCCTCCTGGGTTCAAGCAATTCTCCTGCCTCTGCCTTGGCCTTCTGAGTAGCTAAGACTACCGGTGTGTGCCACCATGCCTGGCTAATTTTTTCATGTTTTTGGTAGAGATGGCATTTCACTGTGTTAACCAGGATGGTCTCGATCTCCTGACCTTGTGATCCACCCACCTCGGTCTCCCAAAGTGCCGGGATTATAGATGTTAGCCGCCGCACCCGGCCTCCATCCTCACTATGTTTAAGTGCACAGTGAAGTGGCATTAAGCACATTCACATTGCTGTGCAGCTGTCACCACTGTCTATCTAAGAACTGTCTCCTTCCCAAACTGAAACTCTGCACCCATTAAACACTATTCTCCATGAATTTGACTACTCTAGGATTCTGCCCTTGTAAGTAGAATCATACGGTATTTGTGCTTTTGTGACCGACTTGTTTCACTTAGTGTGATGTCCTCAGGGTTCATCCATGTTGCAGCATGTGTCAGAATTTCCCTCTGTTGTATGTACAGACCACAGTTTGTTTACTCATGCATCAATCGCTGGACATTTGGGTGTTCCCAGCCTCTGGCTATTATGAGTAATGCCACTGTGAACATAGGTGTTCCAGTATCCTTTGGAATCTTGCCTTCAGTTCTTTTCACTTTACCCAGAAGTGAAATTGTTGGATCATATGGTAATTCTGTGTTTAATGTCTTAAGGAACTGTCATGCTACAACTTTATTTTTAATTTTTTTTAATTTTGAGATGGAGTCTCACTTTATTGCCTAGGCTGGCTGGAGTGCATTGGTGCGATCTCAGCTCACTGCAACCTCCACCTCCTGGGTTCAAGTGATTCTTCAGCCTCAGCATGTTGAGTAGCTGGGATTACACCACCCAGCTATGTGCACCACCACACCTGGCTAATTTTTGTATTTTTGTAGAGATGGGGTTTCACCATGTTGGCCAGGCTAGTCTTGAACTCCTGACCTCAGGTGATCCACCTACCTCGGCCTCCCAAAGTGTTGAGATTAACAGGTGTGAGCCACTGCTTGACCCCATACTACAACTTAAAAAAAAAATACTGTAAGCCTGAGTCACTTTTTATAATGAAAAATTAATACAAAGTAATCAAAAGTAATTTATACTTGTTTCTAAAAGCACTGGGCACGGTGGCTCATGCCTGTAATCCCAGCATTTTGGGAGGCCGAGGCAGGAGGATCATGAGGTCAGGAGTTCAAGACCAGCTTGGCCAAGATGGTGAAACCCCATCTGTACTAAAAATACAAAAAGTACCTGGGTGTGGTGGTGGGTGCCTGTAATCCCAGCTACTGAGGAGACTGAGGCAGGGAATTCTTTGAAGCTGGGAGGTGAGGTTGCAGTGAGCCAAGATTGTAGTCCAGCCTGGGCGACAGAGCAAGACTCCGTCTTAAAAAAGAAAAACAAAACAAAAAGCAAACCACCCAAAAGCTTCCCCCACCCAGAGAGGCCTGCTGTCAGACTCAGTGTGTTTCTTGGGATGATGCACATGGATCCTCATTCGTTAGTCAACCATTGCTGAGTGGTGCCAACACACTGTGGTCAGTGAGAGAGGTGGGGTTCCTGCTCTCAAAGCTGTGGAGACAAATGTATGAGATCTGTTTTCTAGAAATGGGATCACACCACACATGCTGTTTTTTCCCCAATATTTTAACTTACATTTACTGTATGTAGTTGTTTGCTTTGCTTTTCAATACATATCCAATCTCACCGTCATATTTCACAGCTGCAGGAGTTCCCATTTCTGTTGCACTCACCACTACACATGTAGGTTATTTGCACATTTTCACTATTACAGACAACACTCCTGTGAACACCCTGGGGCATCACTGTGACCCATGCTAGGGTGGAGTGCCTGTTCCTGTTAAGGTATCTGATGTGCGTGGTCAGGCTGCACCTCCAGCAGCCGGCGTGCCTCTGACCACTCCGAACTCCTTCCTGCACTTCCAGTCTGCTTGTCTCTTCCTTGGCTTTATTACTGCTTTAAACCCTTGCTTCCTGCCAACTCCCAAGAAAGAGAAAAGAAGAAATGACATAAGTTCTACATAACTTCTCTGGGGTTCCAGCCCCAAGGTCTTGGTTGAGAAAGGGGGTTGGGTTTTCCAGTGTAGGCCGTGAGAACTAGTAGGAAATGATGGGGTACACAAAGCTGAACAGGACTTTCCACCACAGGGCTCCCAGGAGGCTCCAGGCGGGAGGGGTGTACTCAGCTTCTCTCATTTAGGTGTGCCTGGTATTAGGCATGTTGGGGCGCTAGTGACCCCAGAACACAGATTGAGGAGTTCTGGGCTGGTCCAAAGCTCCAGCTTGTGGGGATTTTTCCCAGGCTCGAGCAAGTCTCTTCCTTCCGTCCAGTCTGGCCATATCCTCGTGCCTGCCCTCCAGGAGCTCAGGACAGGTCTAGGCACCAGTGCCGCCTTGGAGCCCACTCTGCCACCACCCCCTGGGGAGAGGAGGGTGGGTGTGACGGCTCTAGAGCCCATAGCTTTGTTTTATCTAGTCTTCAAATGAGCCTTAGGGAGTGAACGCCACCCAGTTCACAGGGAAGACAGGGAGTCTTGTCTGGTTCAAGGGCACAGGGTGGTGGAGGAGCCAAGAGTCATAGCTCATGAAGTCGAGCACCACTGCTTGTCGCTGCTGTGGGCTGGGCGTCCTCCTTTGCTGTGGGGTGTAGGAGGGTCAGGGTGTGGGGATGGGTAGGGCGTGGGGATTTCAGATAGCCACTCTTTATACTGTGCAAGGCTTCTTTGTGAAGACTTGACCATTTTCAAAAGAGATGACAATTTTTCTCTTACAGGCTGAGTCCAGGCCTGCAGCCATGTTTAGTTGGTGTCAAAGTTTTTGTTTCATTTTGAAATCAGGTGCCAATATTCAAAAATTGAGATTTTTTTTTTTTTTTGCATGAAAATTGGGGTTTCCTTTGAAAACAATCCAGTGGCCCCAAGCCACATGTCTGCATTCCCACCTGGCCACAGTCGGCCAGAGCCGAGCAGCCTCTGTGGCTGCAGCAAGGGCTCCCTGCTCCGTCCCAGGCCTCAGCAGCCCCCTTCACTCATTCCCAGTCTGCCTGACCCGTGGGCATCTGAGCTTGAGAACCACTCCCTCCCTGGTGCTTCTTATCTGATCCTCCTCAGGTCGGCCAAGTGTAACTGGCAAAGAAAGTGTCACCATTCGAGGAAACAGACCCAGAAAGGGAGAGACTCTGGCAGGACTTCATGGTGGTCTGGACTTGGGCTTCAGGTTTTGGGTGTGGGGCCTCTGCTCTTTCCCAGAGCTGGCTGCTCCTCTTCTCCTGCACCATCTCACCAAGAACTCTGTCTCCTTCCTTCTGGGCAGATGCTGACCTTCATTATGCTTGCCCGGCTGGCCACCCTGTGTCCTGCACCTGTCCTACAGAGGGTGGACCGACTAATAGAGCCACTTAGGGCCACCTGCACTGCCAAGGTAAGTCTCTGACCTAGCCCTAACCCAGGCCCTGGAGCACCTACTGAGTCCTCAGCCAATTGTTCATTTACCCCTTACTAAGTACTTGTGCAGTGCAGGTGATGTTGTGAAAGTGCTTCATTTAATCATTATCATTGCCCTACAAAGTACTTCTTATCGTCACTGTATACACAGGGGAACAGAAGCTTTGAGAGATTGTTATTGGCCAAGGCTACACAGCTAGTAAATTGCAGAGCTGGATTCAGACCCACCTGTCTCTTCTTCCATTCATTAAATACTTCCTGGGTGCTGAGCCTCATGGGAGATAGTAAAGATATAACATTGAGCCTGATAGATTCCCTGCTGTCAATCTCTCACCTCTTTGTTGGGAAGCTGGGTCAGATGATTCATTTAGAACAAAGTTGTTGCTAGACTAGAGTGCCTGAAGGGTCTGGAGGAGGGATATGGAGTGGAAGGTCCCATGGAAAGCTGGTGTTGGGAGCAGAGCCTGGTGCACTTAGGTGGTACCTAGTAAATACCTGTTGAATGAAAGAATACATTTGGGTTTTCTGAGGATGGGAATCATTATCAAAAGGAGAGCAGTGTTTTAGATTGGTGCTTAAAGAGGAGACCTACCTGTAGAGTGGTGATTTTCAAAAATGAAAATCTTCTGTGGATAAAACATTAAAATGAGTAGTTTATCCATAGAAACCTACCTTGTAAGTTTACATTTTTAACATAGGCTCACTATTGAGTCAATCCACAAAAAGCTTCTGCAGGACCAGGGTAGTCTTGACAATCTCTGTGGCCAAATCATATCTAGTTTTCTCTGAGCTCTATGGCACCAAGAAAAGTCCCAGTTCTTAAGAGGGGAGGTATACATGGTCCTGCTGTACCATAACAGTCTTGCAGTAGGCCAAGGTGGCAAGAGAAGCTCTGCTCTGAGCTCCCAAAGAGCCACTCATGTGGCCATGCGGAAGATGCTGTCTGTTGGGCACTGGGATGAGCATGGACACATCCACACCCACAATCCTTACCCATGACTCTAAAATCTGCCAAGCTCTGACAACCAACAGCTTTTTAGGAACCTGACTTGAAGTGGCATAAAGCTATGATCTTTAATTTTCTTTGGTTAAACAGTCGGCCCTCTGTAGCTGCAGGTTCCACACAGATTAAAAAGTCAGAAAACAGGCCGGGTGCGGTGGCTCATGCCTGTAATTCAGTACTTTGGGAGGCTGAGGCGGGTGGATCACAAGGTCAGGAGATCGAGACCATCCTGGCCAACGTGGTGAAACCCCGCCTCTACTAAAAATACAAAAAACTAGCCGGATGTGGTGGCACACGCCTGTAGTCCCAGCTACTCGGGAGACTGAGGCAAGGGAATTGCTTGAACCCAGGAGATGGAGGTTGCAGTGAGCCGAGATTGAGCCACTGCACTCCAGCCTGGCGACAGAGCCAGACTCCATCTCAAAAAAAAAACCACACGTAAAATTAGAAAACAAAAGCAAGAAAAAAAAAAAAAAATTTAGGCCAGGCTCACGCCTGTAATCATAGCACTTTGGGAGGCCAAGGCGGGTGGATCACCTGAGGTCAAGACTTCAGGACGAGCCTGGCCAACACAGGTTTCTACTAAAAATGCCAAAATTAGCTGGGCATGGTGGTGCGCACCTGTAATCCCAGCTACTTGGGAAGCTGAGGCAGAAGAATTGCTTGAATCTGGAGGGGCAGAGGTTGCAGTGAGCCGAGATTGCACCACTGTACTCCAGCCTGGGCAAAAGAGCGAAACTCTCTCTCAAAAATAATAATAAATTTTTAAAATGTAGGGGCTGGGCATGGTGGCTCACACTTTTAATTCCAGCACTTTGGGAGGCCAAGGCGGGCATATCTTTTGATGTCAGGAGTTCGAGACCAGCCTGGCCAACATGGTGAAACCCTGTCTCTTAATTAAAAATACAAAAATTAGCTGGGTGTGGTCGTCGTGCACACCTGTAATCCACTTAGGGAGGCTGAGGCAGGACAAATGCTTGAAGCTGGGAGGCGGAGGTCGCAGTAAGCCAAGATTATGCCACTGCACTCCAGCCTGGGCAACAGAGTGAGACTCCATCTCAAAAAAAAAAAAAAAAGGGCTGGATGCGGTGGCTTACACCTCACAGCTCTTGGGGGCAGAGCCATTTGCATGCAGGACTGTGCAACTCCAATGTCAAGCTCTTACTCACTACATTGGATTCTTTAGGTAGAGCCCAGCATAATAAGGAATTTGAACTTTAGTCCATAAGCAGTAGAGGAATTACTGAGCTCTTCTGCCTAAGTGGGAGATGGTGGGGAAGTCAACAGAAACTGCAGGAGGTAGTCTGGGGTGCTTACTCTCCAGCTGCATCTATAGAACGGATTTTGAGGCAGGGGCTTGAGTCGGGGAAGGGGCTGCTACGAGACCACCGCAGTGATTCATTCAGTCTAATCATAAGGTGCTAAGAGCTGGTTTTAAGCACTTTAAGTATAGGCTGGATCCCTGCAGTCTGTGGGAGGAGGTAAGTATGGGAACACAGTACTCGCCACTGTCAATTAACAAAAAGTGGGCATGTTAGATTGGCTGCTCAGAGGCCCCTCAGGCTGTACTCAAGCTGATTTGAATGACAAAGAACCTCTGTGGGAAACAAGTCAGTGTATAAGCCCAGAGGTGGAGTTAGGAAATAGCCTTAGGAGACCTTGCAGCAGGAATTTACCTTAGGGATTATGGGACACCGAGAGGAAGCCAAAGACCAGTGAGGAGGCAGTGGTGCCAGCCAGGCGCAATAAAGGATGGCTTCTTCTGCTGTTTCCTACTTTAGGTCAAAGCTGGTTCTGTGAAACAGGAGTTCGAAAAGCAAGATGAACTGAAGCGCTCTGCAATGAGGGCAGTGGCCGCCCTGCTGACCATCCCTGAGGTGGGGAAAAGCCCCATCATGGCCGACTTCTCTTCCCAAATCAGATCCAACCCTGAACTTGATGCCCTCTTTGAAAGCATCCAGAAGGATTCCGCTTCAGCCCCCAGCACAGACTCAATGGAGCTCAGCTAGTCTCCCCAGCACCCAGGTGGGCCCTCACTCAAGAGAAAGAAGCCCACCCAACCATGAGGCCTCCCCAACCCACCACCACAGGCCTCTACTTTTGCCCTTCCACCACCTCACTGGGGGCCCTGCCGCTCCCTGTCAGAGCTTAAAGTGCCTTCTCCAGGGACCCAACTCCAAGGCCCCGAGCCCGAGCCACCAGGCTGCCAACAGTTGGGCCCCATCCTTAACTCAGGACAGTCATCCAAAGAAATAGGGTAAGTTTTCCAGTGACTTCACACTCTACCCCTCCATAATTTGTCTGGTTCCTTCAGAGGGTGTCTCTGGCTCACAGACTAGTAGTATTTAGAAATAGGCTGTGCTGTCAGCTGTGAATGGTCAGGAGGCAGCATACAACACTGGCTTCTTCACTGCACTCAGCAATGCCTTTAGTGCTCAGGCTGGGCATCTCAGAAAACTTGAGTTACATTTTAAAATTCAAAATGGTTCATTTCTAAGTGGCAGTGATGAATCAGAAATTTGGATGGTATGGGTTTCTTTTTCCCAGGAAAGATGAATGGGTTGGGTGGGTAACTGGACAGGCTTGGACCTCATGTCTCATTTCTAATTTCACATGCCAACACCCAGGCAAACCAGTTGGTTTGTTTCTGAGGAAGGTTTCAAATATGTCTAGTGTTAGTATTGAGGACGAAGAAATACAAGTGGCAGGCCAAAGTATTTTCTGTGATATCCCGGGTTAATAAAGATTAGATTCTAAGTTACTTATTTTCTCTACACAACTTGTCTCCAACTGTTAGACCAGTATCTTGAATGTACTTGTCAGTTTGTAAGAAATCCCAAAAATTAGGGTATGTGCGGTGGCTCACCCCTGTAATCTCAGCACTTTGGGAGGTTGAGGCAGGCAAGATCACCTGAGGCCAGCAGTTTGAGACCAGCCTGGCCAACATGGCAAACCCCTGACCCTACTAAAAATATAAAAATTAGCCAGGTATGGTGGCACATCTGTAGTCCCAGCTATTCAGAAGGCTAAGTGGGGGCAGGGAATCAAATCGTCTGAACTCAGGAGGCAGAATTTGCAGTGAGCCAAGACTACACCACTGCACTCCAGCCTGGGTGACAGCACGACAGTCTCAAAAGTAAATCCCCAAAATGACCAATTTATGTCGTAAATATTTATGACTAATTTTTTTGAGTCTTGCTGTCGCCCAGGCTGGAATGCAATGGTGCAATCTTGATTCACTGCAACCTCCGCCTCCCGGGTTCAACTGACTATCCTGCCTCAGCCTCCCAAGTAGCTGGGACTACAGGTGCACGCCACTGTGTGTAATTTTATATATGTATTTTTAGTAGAAAGGGTTTCACCATGTTTGCCTGCCTGGTATCCAACTCCTGACCTCAGGTGATCTGTCCGCCTCAGCCTCCCAAAGTGCTGGGATTATAGGTGCGAGCCACGGTGCCCAGCCTTATGACTAGGTTTTGTACAGGAGACAATCTGTAAGATGCCTTTTTACTAGAATGAGACTAGACCTAGAAAAGCTTTATTATAACCAGCACAGCATTTCTGCTAAGTTGACCAAGATGGTTACAGAAAAACCTCCTGTAAGCATTTGTCTCCTAACTATTAAGTACCACATTCCATATCCCTCATGACCTATATACTACCATGTTAAGATGCCTGTAATCCCAATACTTTGAGGGGCCAAGGCAAGTTTACTTGACATCAGAAGTTTGAGATGGCTTAGGCAACGTGGCTAGACTCTCTCTACAAAATTTTTTTAAAAAACTAGCCAGGTGTGGAGGTGCGCATCTATAGGCCCAGCCACTTGGGAGGCTGATGTGGGAGGATCACCTGAGCGCAGGGAGGTCAAGGCTGCAGGGAGTGTGCCATCGCACTCCCAGCCTGGGTGAGAACAAAACCCCATCACTAAAAATAAAAAAATCAGGGCCATGCATCACTACAAGATGCCCAACTGTCACCGTTAGCTCCCCGCTTTGGGAAACTGGTGTAACATTATACCTGAAGCAGCAGCTGGTAGGGAGGTTATGTGAGACTGAAAGTGCTTCTCCAGTAACCATGGTGGATTACCTGGAAGAACAATTTGTACATCATCCTATTCTTTTTGGACAGAAGTTACAGGATGCAATTTAGGTATCCCATAACAATCTGTGTAAGAAATTCATCTGGATATTTCCATGCAGATTTTCTCAATTCTCATGAACATCACATGGAGTAACTAACCTAACTTTCCCAAGTGAGGCTAAGAATGACTGCTTGTGGTTTGGGAGCAGTAAGCTTCTTCAAGTGTCTGTCTCAGAACCTACCTAATGTGAGAGCCAAGTCCAGAGTGTCCTTTACAAATCCCCTCCAAATGGGAGTTTTCAAAGGGCTTAACAAGCAAAAAACAATCTCTGTGACAAACTTAGCCAAGAAGCTCAAACTTAAAATCAAGAAAGATGCCACTTTTATTTAAACACGTAATGTACACATAAGCTGTCTACTCATTTTCTTCACTGCGCAGCCTGGCATTGGGGTTGGTGACTCTGATGGCCAGCTGGGCAGCTCTTTCCACGATGGCTTTGCGGTTCTTGGAGGAAACATTGTGAGCGATCTCAGCACAGTAAGATTTGTTGCACATCGGCAGCACTTCCAGCTCCTTGACGTTGTGGACCAAGAACTTCCGGAAGCCACTGGGCAGCATGTGCTTTGTTTTCTTGTTGCTCCCGTAACCATGTTAGGCATCAGGATCTGGCCCTTGAACCTTCTACAAACCCTGTTGTCAATACCTCTGGGTTTCCGCCAGTTCCGCTTAATTTTGACATATCGGTCTGACTGGTGCTGGATGAACTTCTTGGTTCTCTTTTTGACGATCTTGGGTGTCACAAGGGGTCTAAGGGCGGCCATGATGCCGAGGAGGACATCGCTGCTACCTCCGTAGGCAGGGCTGAGGAAGAGAGAAGGGACGTTGGCACGCGAGGGCTGTTGGGACCTTCCGTGAATTTTAACTCTTTTGATGGTAATATTAGTGGTAGTACCAGGAATACCTTCTACTAATACAACAAGTAAACACTTTCATATATAATACTGTCATTTGATTCTTCAACTATCTGGTTGTCAGGCAAGGCATATGTTGTTATCCGTAGTTTATAGATAAGGAAACAGTTAAGTGACTTGCCAAAATTACATGACTAGTGATTGATGTGTATAGGATTTGAATCAGCCCTTCTGACATTTACACTACTGATATTTCTACGCTATGAATACTGCTAGTTTTATTATCAGCTACTTATAGAAGCAATTTTTTTTTTCCTTTGGAGACACAGTCTCACTCTGTCACCCAGGCCGGTGACAGAGTGCAGTGGATCCTCCTGAATAGGTGAGACCACAGGTGCATGACACCACAGCAGGCTAATTTTTTAACCTTTATTTTTGTAGAGACGGGGTCTTGCCATCTTGCCCCGATTTGTCTAGAACCCCTGTGTCGCGGACCTCGGCCGGCAAGGACCACACGACCTTGATGGACTTGTTCTTATGACTTTATTAGTAACAAAGCAAGGGCTAGCTAGTTGGGTAGCCGTTCTCTTTCTTCTGGCGCTTCCGTGTGTGTGTGTGCTGAGTCCCGAGAGAGAGCGTCTTCCGCAAGCCTCCCTCTTAAGTAGGGATCATTCTCCAATCCCGACCATCCACGTGGGGAGGTGCCATTGGTGCTCCTTCCCAGGGTCGCCGCCCGCAGGCCGCCTGATGGGCAGGTAGCCATATAAGGCA
>CAUYQU010060978.1:0-14988 GCA_963574635.1 Cheracebus regulus | reverse complement strand
TCTTTCTTTCTTTCATTCTTTTTTTCTTTCTTTTGCTGTGTCTTTCTTTCTCCTTTTCTCTCTTTTTCTAAAATCTCTTCCTCTTTCTTTCTCTTTCATTTTTTTCTTTCTTTTGCAGTTTCTTTCTCCTTTTCTCTCTTTTTCTAATATCTCTTCCTCTTTCTTTCTCTTTTTTTTCTTTCTTTTGCTGTTTCTTTCTTTCTCTTTTTCTCTCTTTTTCTAAAATCTCTTCCTCTTCCTTTCTCTCTTTCATTCTTTTTATTCAAAAAAAAAAAAAACAAAAAAAAAATAAAATTAAAAAAAGAAGAGACTGCTTTTTAGTGGTTCAGTTTCTTCTAATGGTTTCTCCATTATCCTCAAGAGATTCTAGTTCTCTGTACTGGGAGGATGAGGCATAGTCAGGAGGAGGGATTTCTTTTTAAGAAAGTAAATGTGAAATTCTCTAAAGCAATTCTCTTCCAATCTACTGGCAAGAATTAAGGCACATGGACAGATGCAACTATAAGGAAACTTGGAAAATGTAGTCTCCTAATAGGCAGCACTATACCCATAAAATGAAGGCAACCAATCATTCTTTCAAAATTAGGTTGAACATCTGTTATATGCTAACCTTGGAGTTAGGTACTATATTAGGTACTGCATTATGACAAGATATAAAGATATTTAAGAATTGGTTCCTGCCCTAGCAAGGAAAGGAGGGATCAGATTTCATTCTAATTGGTAATAGGAAGGGTCAATTGTACAATATAGACATTTATTTCAAAGAAAAATTTTATGGAACCTGAAGTGTCAAATAAGTTTTGTGGAAAAATGATTATAATAAGCTTTAAAGGGAAGGGTTTCTGTAGACAAAAGTAGAAATGCGAGGAGTTAAAAGATATCCTTGTTAGAGAAAATAAGATAAAAAATGGAATAAATATGGGGAAATACAAGTTTTTACTTTAAAACTGTGTGTTACATAGTTTAATTTTAGAAAGGATTCAGTTGAAATTTTAGAAGGTAGAAAATATGAAAGACATAAACAATGTAAAGTATTATAAAATAGAATAAAAATTTAGGATACTCTGTAATATGTAAAACTGTAAAGAATCAAAAGGAAATAATCAAAATATCACTCATAAAAATGGCTTTTGAAAAGAATCACATATATTCGAATACTAAAAGCAACAGACTAACACACAAAATAAAGTAAATAAAATCTTAAAGAAAAAATATTCACAATCCAAAATAAAAAATAAATTTAAAATTTTTTCAGGAATTTATATTTTCTGTTATTCAAATAACAAGTCATTAGAGCAGATATCTATATTTCTTTGTGAAGCTTTGTAAATCTACATTATAAAATAGTGTCATAGGTTAAATTTCTTATCTCATAGTAGGGAGTAACAGCAGGATTCTTAGTTTTTATTGGAAATACTAGCTTGCTGCTATAATAACCCAATGTGTCTCAGTTATGAAGAACTCTGATAAGTATGAAATTAACCCATCACTAAATAAAATGTCAAAAACTCACCATTGACTAAAAAATGGAAATAGCTGGTTACTTAAGCAGACAGCATCAAAACATGATTAATCATAGATTTATGGGGAAAAATTAAAATCATTTGAAAACTTCTCTGCCATTGAAATGCAGCAACATGCCTCTATTCAACCTGATGATGTTCAACTTCAGTAACTTTTGACTCATGCAAAAACATAGGTATTATTTTACCCTAAACCTCTTAAATCCTCTCCTAAAATATTATACTTCTTTAAGATGAACCTTACAGAATTTGACACCCACAAAAAAAGCCCTGTATGGTAGACATGTACCAAGCATCATTGTGACATTCAGAGATATTCTAGTTTTGGCAACTGTTTGAGATTTGTGGCCCTCCTTTGACATTTACAAAGACTCTGAGACTATTTCTGAAAAGGGCTGGAGCATTTTACTAGATATGTGGTTTCTTCAAAGGCCACTTTCAGATTAAACTATCTCTGAAACTCGGATGGAAGTAATGTGAGATTGGACTAGAAAAATATTTATTTTACGTGAAATAAAAAGGAAAAAATAAACGAATGATTCTACAAAAAAAGACAAACAAAAACAAAATAAAAGTGAAAAATAAAAAGTCAACATCTCTTTCATTGTTTTGTCTTGGTTATTGCTAAAGTTCCCATATTCTCTTGTTTGTGTTTTGTAGGACAACATTCATCACGTAGAATAATTCACATGGCTCTTTGGGTACACTAATACTATTTACTACATCTTTTCAAGATGCATTTTCGTTAGTGGTTTATTATCAGTTAAATTATTGCAGAAATTTGTTTTTCATTGAGATGCTGATTTAAAGTTAGAAATCTTTGAACCTCCTTGTTCTATGTGTCACATTTCGGAAGTTTATGTGAGTATTGAGATTTGAAAATACAGACAAAAATTCTGAGAGGTTGTATATCACAGTGAGAGAGTAGGTTAGACTCTAGGCCACATTTTTACTTCTTTCTGCCTTGGTTTTTTGATCTGTGAAAGAATGATTTTGGTAATTAATAACTACCACATTCTGAATATTTTTTAGCAGTTAGGGAACCACATAGATATTTCAAAATACACACACACAACACATATGCATGTGTATGTGTGTATGAACTTGCACTTTAATTAAAGTTAGTGAGATATTTACAAAGATGCCGAAATTGGGTTTCTGTTGTTCTTGTGATACTGTTCTCTTTCTAGCAGAGACAGTACCTATGAATGTGTGTTATATAGCAATGTTGCAGAGCAGGATCAAATATTATTCCTGACTCTCCCATACTCAGACCCTTCTCAAGTGGATGTTACATAGGACTAAAGTTATTCTAGGTCCACTTGGTGATAAATTTAATCTATAATGGGGCTTTCACAAAATCAG
Source organism: Cheracebus regulus (assembly GCA_963574635.1). Taxonomy (NCBI): domain Eukaryota; kingdom Metazoa; phylum Chordata; class Mammalia; order Primates; family Pitheciidae; genus Cheracebus; species Cheracebus regulus. Next base: position 12,100 of record CAUYQU010060978.1, on the reverse strand, counting down.
GTGATATATTCTAATAAGTCTCTACTGGGTCACACAATATTTGAAGCAGACTATATTTGACAGGTAAATGTCTCTTCCATTATAATGCTATGAGTTTCTCTGCTACTCTATTAACTTCTTTAATGGATAATGATGGCAGGTCAAGGCTAGTTTCATCTACTCATATACTATTTGTGTATATGAATTGTGCATCTGAATGAGATGTATATTCTTCTTCTCACAGATTTTCTCTATGTCCTTACAAATCTCCTGCCTATAGGCATCAGTTGTGCTGTCTACACTGACCGTTTCCATTAGCTTTTGGATTTTAATGACTTTACAGTTTTCTAGTTGGAAAATCTCCTAGGCGAGAACCATGAAAATAAAGTACCTAAGGCTATTGAATAATTGCCAGGTAAACAAAAATTTTGAAAAGATGGCAGGCTTAGTTTTCACCTCTCAGATGCAGATACTGAAACAAGCATACAAACACAAGTAGTATATTTGGGAAGAAATTCAGGAAACATCAGTAGAGGAGTGGATGGATAAAATTGGAAGTAAGCCCCAGTCAATAAAGGATGCACCATCAAGCACATCACCAAGTCAGTGAGGGTAGCTAGAGCTTAGTTTTGCTAGTTGCTAACAGAAAACACAGCACAGGATAAGAATTGTGGCCACAGCTGAAGTAACAAATTATCTCAATTCATTAACATCTAAGTGTATGAAAATTGACCAGAATTCTAGAAAAATATAAATACTTTATTTGTCTTTGAAAATACTGAAACAACTTCCAGGATGAAAGAACAAATTCTCTTTTCTTGAGGTCACTGTAATGACTTACATCAGAAAAGCAGGAGGAAATTTTGTAGCAATATTTGCAAAACACTGCAAAATATATTATTTGAACTAAGGGAAGAAAAAGTGATTCCACTTTTAAAACTCTTATCTTATTTGTCATCACTGCAGTAAGTCAGAGAAGTTTAATATTATAGAAAGTAAGCAAAAAACAATGAAAAATAATGAAAAAGAGAGATTATGTTATTTGATCTAAATTCACAAATACATTATATAACTTAAAATAAAATTTAAAAAATAAAAGACTCAAGTCAAAAATATCGTTTTGAAAAATATCTGATGATATATAGGGGAGGGGAGTAGATAGAGATGACATGCTTTTCAGGGGTTATTGTTTGATGTAGCTGTTTAAAAAATGTTAATGCACTGTCAGTTTGGGAGAATGTAAATAATATTTAAATGACTATATTTTCTTAGTACTCAGCATGGTTATCACATCTAGAGCATTGAGTCTAGAAATGCATGTTCTTGTATGTATTTTCACACAAGGTATCTATCCTGCTCCTACTCCTTCGTATGAAGCCAACTCTCTCGCAGACCATGCCTCCATAGGCATACAAATATCTGGCACTATAATCTGGTTTTCAGTGTCAGTTCCCAACCTTTTTGGCTTTGGCAAACATTCCAGTCACTGTTTGTGATCTCTGGTTTTTCACTACATTAAAATTTGTATTATTGACTAATTTTAATATCTTTCATATTTTTTGATGAAGGATCTCCATTGTTTACTTTGGCAAATAAGATCATTGTCTCTCCATTCAACTTCATTTCTTTGTTTAAAGAGTAGAGTGCTTGGAGATACTTGACTTGGTATCCAAGTCAACCAGGATTCTTCTTTACTATGCAAAAACAATAGGAAGAAAAGCAGAAAGGCATAGCAGGATCACACAGTGGGTGGTGAGTCAGGTGGCAGCACTGTGTATGCTGCCCAGGTTGTCAACACTCCCACTTTTGAGTATTCACAAATTATTCCTGTCCTTTTCTACAAATGCAGTTGTGTGTGAAATCCCTAATTTAGGGGCAGACCAAGTGATGAAGGCCTAATTTAATTAGACAGTATTATCAGAATATGATAGATACGTTGAGTGTCTTGCATTCTCAGGTGCTAAGGAAAATTGATATTTTCTTCTGATCTTGGAGATTAGACTACAGAGCATTGGGGCGTATTCAGAGACAGATGAATTGCCAATGACCTCAACTCTCCTTAAAAAAAAATCAGGGCAGACTAATGATTTTTAATGCAACAGTGTATAAAAAGCTTCCATTATATGGATTTTTATTGCAAGATTACAACTAGCCTTTGTCAAGTTTAATGTAACATTAAAGCCACAGAAAGGTTACTAAAATATTCCTCTTTCCAATTTTATGTATGTCTATGTATGTAAATGAATATACTTTATAAGATCTGATTTTATGTACTTCATTCAAAATAATATATCACAAGTGATTACAAGCTGAAGCAATTATGAGATATTAATTAGTAACTGCAGGTTTTGTCATTTAAAGTAATGGCAGAAACCTCAATTATTTTTGCACCAACCTTATATTAAGGAAGTTTTGTAAATATTACTAAATGACACATTTGTCACTACATTTGTTTGTCTTTGAATATATACTTATATTAAAATATGTTCTTTATTTAACAAGTAATAGTCATATTTTATAGTTAAATTAATTCATAAATGCTTTTAAATGTTCCTCATTTTAATTTACAACACAATATGGTAGGAGGTAGCTTTGTTACTGCTGGGTGATGGTGAAGGAACTGACTCTCCTCTAGGCTTCCTTTGACACCACCCTTGTAGGGATGGGGACAGGTGCTTTGTTACTGCTGCTGGAGGTAAAGTTTCAGTCTCTTCACATGGTCTACATTGACACTGTGAAAAGCTGGTCTCCTCAGTTAAAAAAAAAAATGGGCCAGGCAAGGTGGCTCATGCTTGTAATCCTAGCACTTATGGAGGTTGAGGCAGGCAGATCACGAGGCCAAGAGATCGAAACCATCCTAGCCAACATGGTGAAACCCTGTCTCTACTAAAAATACAAAACTTAGCTGCGCATGGTGGTGTGTGCCTGTAGTCCCAGCTACTCGGGAGGCTGAGTCAGCAGAATCACTTGAACCCAAGAGGTGGAGGTTGCAGTGAGCAGAGATCATACCACTGTACTCCAGCCTGGTGACAGAGAGAGACTCCATCTCAAAAAACAAACAAACAAAAAACTTTTCTAAGAAAGACTTTATTTCTTAGAAAGTCTTGGTTCTCTAATTATGCTTTTCTGACATACACTGGAGGATCAGTGTGTCTCATTTAGGTCTGGCAAGGGTGGCTGTCCAGGTATCCCTCTCTGCTTTTGCTAACTAGGGTAGGGCTGCAATTTTTTTCTGCTGTTTGGATGATGTACAAAGGTACTTCTGGTAGGCTTTCTGTGTTGCTAGGTTGCCCTTTCCTGGAAGACTGAAAATTTATTTTAACTGTGCCCATGGTGTTTCTGTATTTATAATTTCTGTTATCTCCAGTCTGGGTTAAGGGAGACAAAAAGGAAATCCAGGGGACTTGCCATTGTGCCCTTCCTCATTTTCTAAGGTCTCAAGTATTGGAACCACATGAATTTCCATTAATGACAATATTCACAGATGATACAATTAGAAACAGTAAATGCATCTGGTTACATCTTAATTTCCTCACAAAAAATATTGTAAGATGTCCTTCCAAACAAATTTTTAAATACATTATGTATTTATTTTGTTTGGAAAAAAATAATATTCAAATTGGAGCAAAATTAAAGTATGTCTTGGATGCTATAGAAAGTTTACTATAGAAAAATTAACAGTGAAGTATTTACTAAAATGTAAAATGAGTCACAGAATTAGTTTGAGTGAAATCTGTTAAGCATCAAATTTCTCTCAGATGTTAATGACTTTTCTGTCACACTGACTTACCCTGTTAATAGCTTCACCAGTCAATAAGAAAACAACAATATATTCACTTTGACTTGTATAAAAGTTTGGATATAGATTATGTATGTGACAAATACACGTTTATACATTGCTGCTAAAAAAAAAGAAAATCGTCAAATTCCTGAACTTTCGTAGAAGATTGTGAGTGCAGAGAATAAACTTACATTGATCCTTTTGTAGAAACTTGCATACCTAGATACTTCTATCAATATTTGTTCATATGTTGCACTACTTGTGTTTGAGTTTTGCTTTTAAGGCTCTAGAAAAGTGTGGTAAGTATGTCTGGTTGCAGTTATTTTCCCGAAACCAATGTTTGTGAAAAAAATCGAATTGTATTTACATAACAGACAAAACAATATTAGTCATGTGTGGGTCGAAGAATAATATTCATTTGCTGTGTTTCCAAAGGGACTTTTTATGGTATACTGAGATGTCATAGGACAGTGAATAGTTAGAAATTAATATGCCAAACAGAAACACTCATTTTATTCTGGATACTTAAAAACTCATCTCCTATTGCAATTGAGCAGTCAGTAGCTATTGTAGCCAGAAAAAACACAGCTGTGAAAATAACACTACTTTGGGATAGAGGGCTTCATTTAGAAAAATATAAGACTGTAACATCACAGAGCCTCAGCCAAAAGTGTACCACTCTCTCAAGCAACAGAAGAAAATGCGCATTTCCTTAAACACATTGCTTCATACTAAGTGTGTTAGAAAGACTAAAAGACATAATAACAACTTCAAGCCACCCATGTAGATGTCATGTAAAAGTTAAGGTGGGGTATCAAGAATAAATATTGTGTAGCCAGAATCATTATGCATTTCTTGTGGACTCAAAATAAATTGCACAAGCAATATACTTCAATGTAGACATCAACAAATTTTTCTGTAAAAATGATCAGAGAGTGAACATTGTCAGCTTTTCAGGACATATGGTCTCTGTCTTAACTACTCAATCTTAACTACTCAACTCTGCAGTTGTAAAGTGAAAGCAGTCATAGACAATGTGCAGATATTGAGTGTGGCTGTGTTCCAATAAAGCTTTATGAATGCTGAAATTTGAACTTCATATAAATTTCACTTGTTACAAGATAATTATTATTATAATTTCTTTTCAAGCATGTAAAAATTTAAAACCATTTTTATCCCTTGGGTTTTGCAAAAACAGGAGGTAAGCCAGGTATAGCATACAGGGTATATTTTACTCACCCCTGCTTCAGGTTGTATTATCATGTACATTAAAAATGCATATTTGCTACCAAATATGGGTTGTGTTATCCACAGAAAACCGTTTGTCATAGTTATACCATCCAATTAAAAACCAGTGTATATTTTGTTATGCAAAAATACTTCTACTGAATAGATGTCACTTGATTATTTTTGACAACTGCGGTTCTTAGATGTATTAAGAGAAAAATCGCAGGTGGTTATGCCCTTATAGTATTATGTCTTTGTGAGGCTTAGTCTGTCTACAAATGAATCACATTACAGATTCATTCCTGAAATGTTGACTATAAAAAACAACAACAACAGTAACAATAACAGATGGCTTATAAGATGGGATATGTATTGTATGTAGGCTTTAAGAAGTGATGGTATCATAATCACTTCTTAACACACAAAAATTCATTTTAGCACCGGCTGCTTCAGCCAAGGGAAATAATGACAGCAAGAGATATCCAATAACCATACAAGAACTGGCTCTAGACATGGGAGAGTCAGGTAGGAAGTTTCACATTTGTTTGATTTGATTTGAATCTAATATACATTATTTTTCTGATTGCTGAAGACATGCATACATACTAGAGAAAATTTATACATAAAAGATGTGTAAAAATGGAAGTTGTTCATAATTCCAATCGTGATAAATGACACAGTTAATGGTAGTTTTAACTGTTTGTTACTTACCTGTCTAGCTAGCTAACATTTCTCCAAGTATTATGATTACACTAACTTTATAGTTTTGAGAGAATTTATTTCCGCTTTCCAATATTTAAACATTTGTTCTTACTATTTATAAGTACTAAATCATAATTTCTTATCTACATATTATATCTGTATACATGTACAGTATTATATAACTGTGACCTTATTTTTGAACAAAATGTTAATTTCTAATATATTGTTGTTTAAAATAACACTGCAATAAACTCTATACATGAATATATACATAAATCTTCTGCTTTAACTGGGTTATTTATTTACTATGTATTTATTAAAGAGGACTATATGATAGAAAGAATAATAAAACTTTCCATTTTTCTCATGCTTAATAAAAATTACCATTCAAATATCTATGTGCTACTTATGTTCTCATTAAAATTGGATAATAGAATTGTCCCTTTGCATTCTTTTTTCCAACCTGACAAGAAAATATTGTATCATTTTTGTATTTACATAATGCTTGAAAACAAAGAATACATTTTTTTCTTTTCTAAAGATATCTTTTTATATATCCAAAAGGACATTTACAATTTCAACAAATCATGCATGCATTATGTTTTACAAATTGTAGAATACTACAATCATATAAGATTATAGAATACTGTATTATTATATTTACAAATTGGTAGAATACTATAATCTTATATTTTGATTATTTTATAATCAAACATGTTAATACATTAAGAAACCTGAAAATTCAGAGTACTTGACAGACAGTATCTGGTTTTAGTACTGCTACTGTATTTCATTTAGGGATTGTTCAAAATTATTTTGACCCTCTGTCTCTAAGTTTTATGAATGAGACTGAAGCAAACACCAAAAAACAAATAAACTAATAAAAAGTGATCATAAAAAGAAAACTCCTAGTCTAAGGAATCTTCATCAGCCATAAATCATCTCAAAATACATTTAAATTTAACAGGAAGAATATATCAGGTGCCTGATTGACATCTCTGCCAAACATCAATTTGTGCATTCCTTTTACATGCATGATACTAAAGCAGATCAAAAAATGCCATCAAATAACACTAATGCTGTTTAAGCTGGTTTTAAAGATGGCTTTAAATCTCATTAGCAGCTACTGACAAGAGGGGCACTGAACCACATTAATTGTAGATGTAATGTATGAGACAAAAGGTCAGGCATGTAGAGGGAAGTCCACAGTATGATTTAAAGATGAAACAGTAGCAGGCTGCTAACTCTGGCTTATTCCTTTTCTTCAGAAACTGTGTTTTAAGATAAGCAGAATTAAATAGAATACTTGAACAAACTTACTTTTTAAATGATTAAATAACTAGACTACTGAGATGAATTTACATTTATAAAAACAAATGTTGGCAGTAGTGATTGTAGTGATGGGGTGTGTGTGTGTGTGAGAGAGAGAGAGAGAGAGAGGGAGAGGGAGAGAGAGGAAGGGAGAGAGAGAGCGCAAATATGGTTTTTTGTGTGTATGTATTGTTATATCTATATAAAATCTGGCTTTATGGTTATTATACTGTATAATTTTTATCTAGTCTATGCAATTAAGTTATTTAAAAAACCTTCTGTTTCATACATAAAGCTAAAATGTTAGCTATTTAACGGATCATGTTAGAATGTGAAATTTTCCCATTTACCGTAGTGCTTTTCATTTATCATAGTGCTGTCTGAAAAGAGAATGAAAAAATAAAAGAAACCAAGAGAAAAGGTTAGTACTTTTGATTCAAATGGTCTTAAGAGTGGGTACTTCTAGATTTAACTGAATGATGAAATAACAAACAGGTATATGTGAGAGATAGAAAGCACAGTAATTGATTTTAAAATGACAGCGTTTTATGTGAATTTTGAAAGTTTAGAAATGCTAACATTTCCCATATAAAACTCCTTAAACACTCTAAATGGCAACCAAAGGAAGTAAAAATCATTAAACAATTTAAAATTTTTAACATGAAAAGAGACAATATTTATTTTACTACTGTGTTATATTTATGTCAATGACTTTTTAAAAATAGTTGATTCAGGTAAATTTTGGTAATAACTGTAAGGTTACAGAAACATATCAGTTGATTTATTTCTTCTTTCAACAGCATCCTACCATGATTTATCTGTGGTCCATTTATTAATTCTTAAAAACATGTAGACATTTTGATGTAGTTTTATTTATACATTTTGTTAGAAAAGGGGCTTATTTAAGATTAACATTGTGTAGCATTTATATCCAAATATCTTAATATTTGGAGCTTTATTTATATCCAAATATTATCCACTTATATCCAAATATCTTAATATTCAGGAGCTTTAATTGGAATTTACATTGTTTTATATATATCTATATATAGTTTATAGATGTTATATATATATGATAAAAGAGAATGAGTCTGTAATGTAAAAGCAGTATAACTTTGTAATGATACAGTAATTGAGGTATATAATTTTCAGGAAAAATGTTCTTGGGGTTAACTAAAGAAAAAATATGTTAAATCTGCTATACTATAACTACAAATATTGCTGAAAAATTATTAAAGAATTAAGTAAATGGAGAAATATACTATATTTAATGATTTGGAAACTCAATGCTTTTTAAGACATCAGTTTTCCCAAATTATAGATTCAATGAAATTACAATAAAATTTTGGGCAAGTATTTATTTAATGTAGTAATTGACAATCTAATTATAAATTTGGACATACAGAGTGGAGCAACACACACTGGGATGTTTCACCTGACAAAGAGTGGGAGGAGGAAGAGGATCAGGAAAAATAAGTAATGGGTACTAGGCTTAATACTTGGTTGATGAAATTATCTCCACAACAAACCTCTATGACAAACGTTTACCTTTGTAACAAGCCTGCGCTTGTACCCCTAAAATTAAAAGTTAAATAAATAAATAAATTCTGATAGAAGTATAAGTAATCTAGGGTAGAGAAAGAAATTATAAAGAATAAAATTTATATAATTAATACCGTTTAATTTCGAGAGCTATTACAATGCTACGTTAATCAAGACATGGTATTGGCAAAAAGACTGACATATAGTTCAGTGGAACAAAATAGAAAGTATAGAAACATACCCAATTACATATTTTCAGATGCTTTTCAATACAAGTACTAAAGAAATTCAATTGGAAAAGAATGTATTTTTTAAGAAATGATGCTGGAACACCAGATATCTGCTATAAAAAAAAAGATGAGGAGAGAGACATGAACCCATCCTTCACATCCTTACTCAAAAAATATATCTCTAACTGCCCCAAAGACTTAAAAGTAAAATCTAAAACCATACAATTTCTAAAAGAAAGCACAGGAGAAAATATCTGTAACTTTGGCTTCCTCTTTTTCAACAACAAGCAAAAATCATGGCCTCACAATAATCATTAATATCAAATCAATTACTAACCATTCCATAATGCAGTAGAATGACTCAATGGCCTGGGAAAATAGATGGCCAAATGTGAGTGATGTTATGTTTACTTTTCCCCTTTGTGAAACACAGAATCCTAATAAATAGACCTTGTTTATTTTAATGTCTTATTTATTTTAGATAAATAGGCCTTATTTATTCTAGATAAATAGGTCTTATTTATTTTAAATGAATAACTCTTGTTTTTTTAATGTCAGATGTTAAAAATATTGTAGTTGAATTTTACCATTAGTTATGGAATATTGCATATACATAAACTAATCTCTCTTTAGTCATTCTGGTCTTGGCTGCAATGTTTAGTTTTCTTTGCCTCATTTTAAACGCTACCTACTCTGTGAAATCTGTTAAATTTATACTTCTTTTTCCTACCTCAACATGTCACATAGACAGGTATCTCTCTCCTGTGTCTAATCACATTCTACATATTACTGTCAGAGATTTGAGCTCACTGTAGTAAATTTATTATTTTAAGTGTCAGTCTCCTCTTGCTTGAAGTGAGATACCACCTTTTACACAAATTAAACCAGTGCTCGGGACAGTAATTAATATATTATACATGTTCAGTAAGTATTTTATTACAAAAATATATTGTTTTGTAAATTATTTATATCTTCATGATTTTTCATGTTTTACTGTCTATCCTTAGATTTAAAATACGTTTATTCTTACTTATTTACTCCACCCTCTTTTCTTTTTTTTAACTTTTTTCTGCCACTAATATTTTTACTTTTTTTCTAGATGAAACAAATTTCTGTTGTCTTCTCTTAGCAAGAAGACCATGAGATATTAAAATCAGTATCAGAAAACAAACAATGTGCAGGCATTATTTCAGTTCCAAGGGTAAATTGTGAATTGTAGTCTAAAGAGGTAAGTACAAAGCCATTGACTCAGGTCTTTGATTTTGATCTATGGGAAGACCAATTAATGATAAGCTTTGTATAAAATTTGAGATGTCTTTTAATTAATTCTTTTAAATAATTAATATTCTTCAAACCCATAACATATTCCCATGTGCAAAATGAAAGATGTAACATACATATAAACAAAACTTTAGACAATGTATTTAAAAATCTAAAATATCTAGTTAATTTATCTTTCTTTTAAATATAGTAAACAGATATTTGAATACCATAAAATTAATAAAATTGCCTATTTCCAGTGATTATAGAGAGATTGGTCTTTAATGTGAATAAATAAAGTCATTTCAAATCAAAACAAAAGGTTCTTAGGTATTGTAGCCTTTGACTGAAATACATATTAAGAAAGAAAAAGACAAACTAGAAAGAAGTAAACAAGTGAATAGAATAAGCAGTAAATAGAATAAGAAGTAAACAAGTGAATAGAAAAGAATAACCTTTCTTAAAAGGTTTTTAAGAAACTCAGTCATTTTTATTTTATTCTCTCTTTTGGGAGTTCCAGTAGGATTATTTAGGTTTGAGTTATATGTATAATCTAATGGAATATTAAGAAATAAAACATTTCACTCTTGGTATTTCAAAAAGAGGAATATATTAATAAATTGACATTGGACATCTAGGTTTTCTTTTCACTTTACCTTTCCTTATCAGTGGTGGAGCAAGTTACCCAAAACAAGCTTTATTAGTAATCAAGATGGTATTTATGTTCTTCATCTATTCATTCGAATGAGTTGATTCAAAACTTAAGTAGGGAAATGTGCTGTTATATTGAACATATTCATACCCTAACACATGTCCAGGAAGATAGTAGGTCTCCAGCTACACAGAATAATTTTAGAGCTGGTAGGAATGAGAATCAATGTTTATATCAATCATTATTTCACAAATAAGGAATGTACCGTCTAAACAAGTTAATTAACCTTTGTAAGGACTTATAGTTAATTCACAGTAGAAGTATGCACTAAAATTCCAATTTGTTGACCATCAAGGTCATTTGTGTTAAATTCTCCTTCCAATTGGCTATATTTGAATATTCATGACCTACAAAGCCAGAGGACCTCAAACTTTATATGTAGTTCCTTCTATTATTACTTGTTATACTATTCAGTTTTCTTTTATGCAAAATGCAAAAAGCTTTATAAAATAGAATGTATATATATGCGGACAGTGATTTGTAAACTAAACTGTTGAATAAATACCCAAGCTCATTATATAATCACATTATAACTCTTTTTCTAATTTCAGTCATAAAAAGTAAAATATGAACTCTTAGCAAATATTTTAAAATATTAGTAGCATTTAGGGAGAGATCCAAGATGGCCAACTAGCAACAGCTCAGGAATGTAGCTCCCAGTGAAAACGCAGAGAACAAGTGGATGCCGCACTTTCCCACGAATTTTTGTTGCCCACAGACCGGGAGATTCCCGGCAGAGGAGCCACATGGGTCGCCAGCGCGACTCTTTTGGCCGGCGCGGCTGTTTTGCCGGTGCCCCGGCACAGTGCTTCCCGGTGCGGAGTATACGGGACGGACGGCCTCGGCTGGTCCCATCCTCACAAGGAAAACAGCAATTGGAAGCGCTGAGGACTGAGAGTTTCACAGCAAGCACAGCGAACCCAGGAAGGTCCGGCTCTGTGGGGAACGGGCGTCCGCCAAAGGAAAACTAAGAAACAGAAAAACTTCATACCGGGCGGAGAGAGATCCAAGATAGCTGCATAGCAGCAGCTCAGGATTGTAGCTGCCAGTGAAAGTGCAGAGAGCAAGTGGACGCCGCAATTGCAGATGAATTTTTGATGCCCACAGACTGGGAGATTCCCGGCAAAGGAGCCACACGGGTCGCCAGCACGACTCTTTTGGCCGGCGCGGTGCTTCTCGGTGTGGAGTGTACGGGACTAAGTGCCCTTTTAGTCGGGCTCCGCTGGTCCCATCCCCACAGGGAGAACAGCAATTGGAAGCGCTGAGGACGGAGAAAGCACAGCTGAACCCGGGAAGGCCCAGCTCTGTGGGGAAGGGGCGCCCCCCGAAGGAAAACTAAGAAACAGAAAAAACTTC
>CAUYQU010060976.1:0-149518 GCA_963574635.1 Cheracebus regulus | reverse complement strand
AACTCTTTAGTTGTCTTTCTGAAAACTTCCCAATACAATTTTAGAATCTCTCTCTGCTTTCCATGAATCTATTCTTTGCCACCCAAAGCTTTTCCTACTAGGAGTTCCAGGTAATGTGTACCGCAGCTTTTTTGTTTGTTTGTTTTTGTTGTTTTTTAGAAATGGGGTACCTCTCCATCACCCAGGTTGGAGGGCAGTGGCACAGTCATAGCTCACTGTAGCCTCAAATTCCCAGGTGTAAGTGATTCTCCTGCCTTAGCTTCTGACGTAGCTAGGACTACAGGTGTGCACCACTGCACCTGGCTAATGTTTTAAATTTTTTGTAGAGATGGGGTCTTGCTTTGTTGACCAGTCTGGTCTTGAACTCCTGGCCTCAAGTGATCCTCCTGCCTTGGCCTCCTAAGGCACTAGGATTATAATTGTGAGCCACCACACACCGCCAGTACCTATATTGTGACCCTTGGTGACAGCTTTTCTTTATACTAATTTTCACATTAATCTTATTCTTTCTACTGAATTGTGCATTCCTTGATAGAACTTTTCTTATACTTTACAAAATCCATGAGTTTGATTTTAATGTTTTCTATTTTACTGTACTCTCCCTAGTTGATCTCATCAAATCTGTGGCTTCAATTACCATAAATATACTTAGGTATATATAGCCATACCCTGTATAACAGCATTTTAGTCAACAGTGGACCACATATAGGATGGTGCTTTCATAAAATTATAATAGAGCTGAAAAAATCCTATTGTCTAGTGATTTGTATTATAATTGCCTACTCTATTCCATACAGTGATGCTTAAGGTCTCACTAAGAGGCAGGTTACACAGTTACAGAATGATGCTATATCCCCACACAGCTTTTAGACAATCTCTTTTATTTATATGGGCATCTCTAGGACCACTTTTTTCTACAAGTTTGTAGCCTAGGAACAGCAGGCTGTACTATCTAGGTTTGAATAAGAACTACATACATACTCTATACTGTTCACAATGAAATTGCCTAACAACATCACTGTCGTTAAGCAATACATGACTGTATATGGATTTACATATATGTGTGTGAGAGTGTGTGTGTGTGTGTGTGTGTGTGTGAGAGAGAGAGAGAGAGAGAGAGAGAGAGAGAGAAAGAAAGAGATCTAAGCCCAGATCTTTCTCCTGATATTAACCTGGTATCTCTAATTTCCTACTAGATATATTTACTTGAGTGTAATACTGGTATTTCACAGTCAACAGGTTCAGCATGTTTATTACCTTTCTACCCCTTAAATCTATTTTTCACCTTGTGTCTTTGATGCGAGTAAATGACACCACGATGCACCTAACCTGTCCAGTCAGAAACCAGGGTATCATCCTTAATTAATCCCCCTCCCTCAATACCCACGTACATCCAGCACAAAGTAGTCCAGTACTTTCCACCTTTTAAATATCTTTAGAACCCATATCTCTCCATTTCCAGACTTGTCCCACAGCACGAGCCACAATTATCCTTTTCTAGGATGTATTGCAGCAGCTTCTACTTCCAGTCTGGCATCCCTCCAGTCTCATCTCGTATTGAATCCCAAGCAATTTTGGAAATCTAATCATATCACTTCCAAATAGAGCTTCCATTGGTCCTTGTTTCCCTTAGTATAAATTCAAATTCCTTGAGTTGAAAAACAAAGCCCTAACATGCATCTCTATTCAATTCTCCTATTTCATCTCTTGTTCTCATCTTACAATCAAGCAATACTGAACATGCAATTCACTGAATGTAACCATTCATATTTATTCATCCTCTGTTTCTGTCATTGTCTCTCTTAGACATTTCTTGTCCTTTCCCTGTCTTCCCCCATCTCTCTTTCAGGACTTTGAAGATGTCTTTCCTTTGCTTAGAACATGTTTTCTATTTTCCCATTTCATCTTTCCTTCTTTGTGAAATTTACATTTGTTTATCTTTGTGGACTCAGCTTAGGGGTAACTTCTACCAGGATATATTTTTCTTAGTCCCAGGCTGAATTAGGTTCCCTATCCATTTGTTTTCATACTATATTTCTTTTATATTTATAGTAATAACTATTATGTTTTATAATGCTTATTTGCTTCCTCACTGTAAGACTTTTGTATCCTTGAATATAAGGATTGCGTCTTATTCAATATTATGTCCTAAGCACGTAGACCAGCACATTGGAAGTACTGAATAAGTACTTTCTACAGTACTTAGTCAAGGAGCTTGCATGCAATAAGTACTCTTCTTCCTATATTTTAGGTAATTTTTCTTATCGACACTGTACCAGGAACCAATCATACAGAAAGAAAGAGATAGTATCAAAAGAAAGGACAGATCTTATGATCTACCCAATTTTCCAAGTAGACTTAAATTTAATATTGCGAACTAAATCATCTGCACATTCTATCCTTGTAAAGTCTCATCCTACAGGCTAAATCTGCAGACTTTGCTTACATTTCTCCAAGGACACAAAGTGACCTTGCTAGAAATCCCAGAATAAATAATGTTCACTGAGCCAGAATCCTAGAAAGAATATGTGAATATGTCATTACCTACTTTTTTTTTATTCCTCCAGTACTATTTACCAGTTGACATTTTCAGGGTTCTCAAAAGAAAAAAAGTCAAAATCTTTTATCTTTAAAGGATAATATTTTATTCCCTTCACCTTGAACTTAGGTTTAAATTAAAATTAGGTTGAATTTAGGTTTAAATTGAGGTTTTAAAATGTGTACATTCTTTCATAATCTTGAGATACTCTGTTTTACATTACTTAATAAAATAATAAGGTTATTTTTTTACTCTCAGACCCATCATAGTTTACTTACAGTAAAATATTCAAAGGCCTTGCTGTCATAAAAGGCGTTGCTACATATAAATCAGGCCTGCTTGGTATATAGTGATAAATGAGGTAGGATAAGTCACTCACTCTTACTGTCATTCAGATGGCCAGTGATGGAGCTGTCCTTGC
Organism: Cheracebus regulus; assembly: GCA_963574635.1. NCBI lineage: Eukaryota > Metazoa > Chordata > Mammalia > Primates > Pitheciidae > Cheracebus > Cheracebus regulus. The sequence continues at coordinate 146,558 of CAUYQU010060976.1, read as the reverse complement.
TTTTCCAAATAAATTTTATTATGGAGTTCTGCCATAATAGTCTGGACAAATGCAATGAATTTAGGTCTCGTAGACCAAAACAAATTTAAAAGTGTAAAAAAGTCACTGGGCCAGTTCTCCCAACTATTGCATTTGCAATTTACATGGTCTTAAAATATCGAAAATTAGTCTTACAAATAAAAAAAAAGGCTTTGCTTTTGAGAAATACAAGGGTTATTTATAACCCAGCCTATAGAGAACTAAAGAACAAACGGCAGACAAATAGAAACCAAAAGCCTGCAGATTTTAAACATAGCAAGTGGCCAGGCACAGTGGCTCACACCTGTAATCCCAGCACTTTGGGAGGCCAAGGCAGGCAGATCACCTGAGGTCAGGAGTTCGAGATCACCCTAGCCAACATGGCAAAACTCCACCTCTACTAAAAATACAAAAATTAACTGGGTGTGTGGCAAGCGCCTATAATCCCAGCTACTTGGGAGGCTCAGGCAGGAGAATAGCTTGAACCTGGGAGACAGAGGTTACAGTGAGCCAAGACTGTGCCACTGCACTCCAGCCTGGGCAATGGAGCAAGACTCCATCTCTAAATAAGTAAGTAAATAAATAAATAAAACAGAGCAAGTCAATAAATTATACCAGTTGTTCCCTAACCCTATGCTGGTATATTATTATAGATGACACCTGCTGTCCAGTGACAGCCTGACAGACAGACTGCCATTACTGATACATGATGCTTGGATGTGCCAAATTACCATGGGCTACTAGTGTTGTCCAAAGCTACTTATAAACTTCCATGTGGTGACTAATAATTGTACTGGGTTTTACACACATTGGAAATGTGGCTGGCAAAGCCTACTGATACTCATATGAACCATGTGAGTACAGAAAGCAAAATACATACACTTCCCCTTCATTATCTTGTTCATTTCTGGGAGTTCTTAAGTGCTTTTTGTTTTTGAACTGGGCTGATCATGCCATATTTATGTTCTAAGAGTCAGATAAAGGAGTATAATATAATTAACCTAAACATACAGAGTATCCTAACATACTTATGACAAATTGCTCATTTAAAAACCCATATCATTAAGGTAATCTATATTGATGGAATGACATATTAGTACATTTTTTATACAGCTCAAACTCACCATACCATATCAAGCTGTTTAGTGTTAAGATTTTGTTTTCTATAAATTAGAAACTATGAACCAGATAAATTAATCTTCAAAAATATGTTAACACAAATGGACATTTAATTAAGGCTGAGAGATGCCATATTGAATATGGTGGCTAGTCTCTCAATATGATGCTTAATTTTTAAGCATCAAAAAGACTTTTTTTCTAATTAGAGTAGACAATATGTTTATCAGCATACTGTAGTTTGAGTTGACTATATTATTGTGCACACATTTTTGGAATTTCAAGTAAAAACAAGAAAAAGCATAAGGGATATAATACAGAGCTCATCTTGGTTTCAAAAGAATTAGGTGATGATCCATTTCATATCTTAAAGACCCAAGAAAGCTACTTGAATTCTTCAAGGCAAATAAATAATAAATTATTTCCTTTACCCTTGCCTGCAGCAGAGTATTTCTCATGCTCATTATGTGATCAAGTGATCACTTTCTTAGCTATAATCAGACTTGTCAAGACATTAAAGAAGAAAGCAGCAGACTCTGGGCTTATACTTGCAGCTTGGAAAATGTATTAGTGTTATGGTATAGCCAAACTCCCATTTGTTAGGATGACTAAAAAGTAATTTGGCTAAGAGCTTGGAAAAACATGAGTCATTTGCTCTCCCAGGTTTTTTTTTCCCCTTAAGTGTTATCAAACGATAGTAATATATATGCATGTTATAATCTGATGCAAATAAACAAACAAACAAACAGTGAAGGGAGGTGGGGTGGGAAGGGGGTTTGGAGAGGCATGGGGTGAGGAGGAGTGGGGAGACAAAGAATACACTGTTTGAAGGCCAAACAATTGTTATTTACTTACATTGTAGAAGTAAGACAAGGAGAACATAATGGTAGGTGTTACCACAGCAACCATCCCTTGAAGACTGGGGAAACTTGTCTTGGCTTTGACCAAATGGTAGTACATGTCTCGTTCCTAAGGGTAGACAACATGAGGTTGGATTTTATGATAAATATGTCACTCACTTCGCAATGAACAGAGTTGGGGTTGAGAGTGAATCTTGATATTGCTCTATGCTACAGAATTAACAGTAAAGAGCTAAAGTAGTAGATAGGTTTTAGCACACAAGAACAACAAGCACAATCTCCAGGTTGCTCATTGAATTTGGAAGACATAATGATGGTGATATCACTGAAAACACTAGGATATCATTGACAGAACTTCCAGTACTGACAAATTCATAGATTTAATGATGAGTCAGGTGAAGATTTTCAAAGGAAGAGAAGGCAAAAAAAAAAAAAAACAAAGTATAAATAATGGAAAGTACATTCTGCAATGCCAGAACTAAGGAAAATGAGTATGGGTATATAGATAGTGATTTAGAAAAGGGCAAAGAATTCCTTCAACTCTGAATAAAATTTAGTAAGCAATCAAAAGCCCACATTTACTTAAATTAGGTAACCAAGGGGTCTTTAGAAAACCAAGCTAGGATAATTTATTCATTTAAAAAATTTCTGCAACAATATTTTAATTTCAAGTGATTTTGCCTTGCTACTTAATGCTATGTATCTCAGTCCTAATGACTGTGCCAGTGAATTCAGTTGTGATAATTCTGTTTAAAAATTAGAAAAGCAAAACATTACTTTTAAAGTATGCCTACAGATTCTCTCATTAATTGGGTTTATCAATCAAATGGTGAATAAACTGGTTTAGAAATTAAAACCCTAAACTAAGTATATCTGGAATTAGAGTCTAGTTTTAGCTTTTTCACTGATTGGGGTGCTTATGAACAAAATCAGAACCACCTGAATCTGTTTCCTTGCCAGTAAAATGAAGATAAAGTATCAGATGCCCTATACTTTCCATGAGCATTTTGAGAGTGAATTAGATAAAGTCAGGAACAATTGTGCTCATTTGCAAAGTACGTGTAAAAAAGGGTATGGTTAAAACTCACATATTGTGGTTGCATTAAATTTCTCACATTGAAAAAGATTGTGTTTTATTTAGAGTCATCAGAATTATGACGGGGTCAAGGCAAACAAATAGCAAGTGAGAAAACAAGGTATGTGTAGAGAAGACGGGAAAGAGAAAAAGGTTAATATGGAGAAACAAAGATGAGGAAGGTGAAAAGGAGCTGAAACAAAATGTACATAAATTACATAATAGAGTGAGAAAAACCAGGGAAAGAAGAAAAAAAAAAAGAGAAAAAAAAAGAAAAAAATGTAAGGAAAAAAATGGCCATTCGTTCCCTGGACTGGAATATTTCACTTTTCATTTCCAGGGTATGTATCCACTTTTGTCACTTTAATAGCCAAATACCCTAGATTACCTCATCCCTACCTTTGAATAGGGAATATTAGAGCTGGAGACTAATTTACAAAAGTGATGTTGATCAAAATCTTTTAAGGTTTTATGTCCACCAAACCAGAACCAATATGTGGGCCCAAAGCACTGATACAATATGAAATCTGTTGCCATTCCCTCTTAGTTAAATTCTATTTCCCAATCAAAGGATTTCACTAAGTACTCTCGGTGGAGACAGTTGATTCTGATCCCGACTCTATCTGGTTTGGTGAAAGGACAACACAGTGACTCCTCCCTCTCTCATCAGAGCCTTACCAAAGGCACAGTGAAACCCAACACAACTACCCTTAGGTTACTTCCTTTTTACCTTTGGCTCTTCCTGGAGCATTTAAGATCTTGCTTCTTCACAGACATTCCACTTGATTTGATGATCAGGTTCACGGCTCTTCTAAGAGTTTCTAGAACAAACAACTCAACACCAATATAGGCAGTATCTATTTGTACTGCTTTGAGATTTGTCCTTTGCCTGACAAATTTCAAGTTAGAAGCATTTGATCTGATCTGATCCAAGACAGTTTAGGATTATAAAGCAGCAATAAGAGCAAGAAGAAAAAGGCTAACACATTTAGATTTCTCAGACTGAACACGTCTTTATTTTCCAGGATTTCCCTCAGGTTTTACCCATTTTTATATAGGATTTTGGATGTCCAAATAACTTTGTCTTCTTTGTTGATTTCTCCCATTTTCCAGTTAGGCTATTTTATTGAAACCCCTTCCTTGGGTATCGTGCCAAACAGGAGAAAAGTAGCAAAATTCAAATTCACTGATTGTTACCTTTGTTGGAACCTCTAGTGAGAAGTTAAATAAACACACTGGGAAATTTCAGTAGCGGTATTAACAATAAAGAGGATTTTGCTGGAAGTTTAATGGGTCCATTTGGAATCCCCTAATAGCAGGAGGTAGGGTTGCTAAAATGCTGGATGAAATCTTTTCACCATGTGGTTCACACCTCAAGAACAGTCTTCTGGCTTGAGCATGCTGATAAAAAGTCTTACAATCATATCAAGATTTAAATTATTTATAATTTCTCTGACCATATTGCAATTGAAAAGTCAAGAGCATATGGCACATTTTTCAAGAAATCCTTTTCATTTGGCTCCTGTTGATATAATACACCAGGGGAATTTGATATTCCTTGCTGATCGTGAAGGAATCCTTTATAAACTTAATACTGGAGGGTGATTTTAAAAGTTTTTCTTCTTTTTGCTTTGCTGTTTCACTCCTTTACATCCTCCCCTGCTCAAATTAGGTTAGTATTTTGAATTATGATACAGTCAAGGCAGAAAAATTTCATTTAAATTTTTGGTATCTTTCATTCTGTGTGACATGCGGAAGTGAAATTATTGGGGAATATGATAAATATCCAAGGAATTCTATAAATACATATCAGTGAGGTAAAATTCTAACAGCTATCTCATATGTGATGGTGGAGTTCAAATTGGCCTGAGGGACAGCAGATAGCTGACACTCAATAAAATGAATTTGCAGTCACATATTCCCTTTTGAATCTCTGGTTATGAAAATGTTTATAACAGAAAAAATTTCTCATGGCAAAAAATAAATTTCATTTGTAAAGTCTAAGAAACAAAGAGATTGTCTGTGACTGGCAACCAGTTTTTGGCAATATGATTAAACAATGGCTATGACTTAAATCTTAATTTTATCCTGGTCTGACTTCTAAGAAATGCTGGCTTATATAGTAGTAGTGTTATTGACCATATCAGAGCACTCAAACTTCTTGTGTAATTTAAGTGCACTTAAATTACTATGCACTTTGGAGTAAGTCATAATTTTCTTTCCTCAGGTCTATTTTCTTCTATAGAAAGCGAATAGGCTCTGATGTACACTCCTCTATTTGTTTTAAAAGTGAAATAAGATATGTATGAAAGCTGTCTAAAGAACAGAGATGTCATTCTTAACAATTCATTTAATACTCTATTCTCTGCTCTGGTAGACCATATAGTAATGATGGAGACTGACTAACGATTGAGATGTCAATTGCGGATATCACATGTATCCAAACCTCTGGAACAGGAAGTGTGAGAAATTCACAATAGCAATGATAATTTAAGCCTGGTATAGTCAACAATTTAGTCTTCTGTATTTAGAAGACATGTTTGTGTACAGAATTTTCACCAGAAAGTTTTTATAGCAAACTTTTTATGTCAGAAGTTTATTTTATTGGTAAAATATTAAATAATATACAGAATTAAAAACTGCACTTACACTTCTGAGCAGAAATAAATCTTGGACAAATTATATGCTTGTTCCTGAGATTCCCTAAATTTATTCCAGTAGCTGTGCACTCAGACAGTACAAACCTTTATAATATAATCCTTTTCACAAAGTATTACAAAGTTTCTGCAGCTTCATTAGTTGTACACACATACAGACACACACTCACACATGCATATACACCACTCATACACATATACACAGTAACCACATACATGCACAGAACATGTATGTGTGTGCATTAAAAACAAAGAAAATACAAGTCCCACATTTTAGTCTGCAGTGATAAAACTGTTTAGCGGAGGTGTCCGAATCAGTACGTAGTAGAATGACTTGTCACACAGCTGCAAAGACTGTTTCAGTATTTCCATAGTAAACCTCATTTTCTGAGGTATGGTATTTGAGCCTTAAAAAAACTACATTACACTTAGCAAACCTGACATACAAGGTCTGGAATTTTAACTTTACATATATATTTATATATATATATATATATATTTCTTTTTTAAACAATAGTTTTTATTTCCCCAAATTATTAGTTTGAAAAAAAAATGAGGTTTACTGGTTTGACCATTTTTTTTGTTGTTGCTTCTAAAACACAAAATATCCTAGAAACTGTCAAGCAATTAGTCTTTAAAATAGTCTAATTACCTTTGGTATTGTTAAAGAAAAAATATCTAAAATGGCCAAGACACATACTGTACAAATGCAGAAATGCAGTAACTGCCTTTAAAAGAAATGCCAAAGAAATGTTATCTTTTAACAAAACATGTATTTATATTACAGCAGTTTTACTACAGGGACACAGGTATAAAAAAAGAAAATTAGCATACTACATATAAATATGTATAAGAAAAATACTTCTTACTTAAATTTGTATGAAAACAGGACTGCTCCAAATATTTTTAAAAATTTTTCTCCGATAGGTGATATGTAAGTGTTTAAAACTCAGCTAAGTGCTTTGCTTTCATTTAAAAGTTTATTTCTCAAAGGAAACAAGTGAAATTAAAAAATTAAGTATTAGGTGCTTAATTTAGAGCATTGGGTGAGGGTCTAAGAAGAAGGTTCAATCTGTAAAAAGTTCAACTTTAGGACACATTTTTCAAGCAAAATATTACTAATTTCCATGGAAATTTTAGCCTAAATAAAGATACCATGAGATCAAACTAGTGGTTTCCACATTCTGTAATCTTTTGATTGTGGAGTGTTTTTCTCTTTGCTTGTTGTGTCCTTTAACATACTATGACTTTCATGAGTTTCTTTTTGCCATTAGCTAAAGGAAGAATAGGTAAGAAAAGAAAAAAAAATCACCATAGTTTTTAAGACTTCAAGGGGAGTATTGCACTTGTACAGAGAGAAAAGAACAGTATCTTTTTAACTAATAGCAGAAGCAATCGTTCTGGGATTGCAAATAACACATGGTCTAAAAGGTTTGCTATTAACAGCAAACATGGGGCCTGGAGACCCCCTCCAAACCTGGAATATTATTATAGTAATGTTAAAGCATTTTTCTCCCAATTAAGAGGAAGTTAAGACTCTTTGCTTTATATTTTTAACACCTTTCTAAACACTTGCAAATAGTTGTCTAGTCTTCATGATATACATTTTTGGAGGAAAGCCAAATCAGAATGTAAAATCCAACAAAAAAGGAAGGCAAACATACCATAATAGAATTACATAACCTCTGAAGTAATGTTTTAGGTACCCAATATTTGAAAGTGAAAGTAACGCGAGGGTTATATAGCTTACTATTTTTAATCCAACCACTTTTCTTTTTAATAGAAAACTACATTTGAGTATAAAAATACGTCAGCAGATTATACAACCAACAAAAATCACAAACAAAAAAATTAAGATTAAATAACCACCGAATTGGAAATAAGAGTTGACCTAATCTTCAAACTTTTAGAAGAACAGAGAAGCAAAGACATCCATAGACAATGATAGGAGACTGACAAAGAAAGAGGCCGAGGGAAACATAACAAAATTTAAGAGATAAGAGGGAGACTTTTGTTACACAGAAAGGGAAGAGATTTATGTTCAAAATCAGAATGCTTGACTGTCAAAAATTTATAAATCACAGTTTCAGAATTTGAACTACTTAAAAAAACAGGAATAAAACAAAACAAAACAAAAAAACAAACCCAGATTTCTTCCCTTGTTACAGTGTACTTGTGTTTTAAAATATCAATTTCCAGTAAATTAAAGTAAGTATAATCCTGATAAGTGCATAGTAGGGGATTCAGTGACCGCCACCTGCTCAAGAAGCTTTTCTTACTGTATGTCACTTGAGGTAATTTGAAGGCCCAATTCACTGCAAACTGGCTTATTTGTACCTATATGAAGTTATATGCTGTACTTTATGTGGCTTAGCAGAGGGCCTCTAAATTTTATATTTTATTCACAATAAAAAGGACATCTTAGAAAACTAGTCGTTCATGTACCACTCTCTGTATGGGACAAAGGTTAATACACAACACATTTATACAGAAAATATACAAATGCAGTGTTATGGGAGGAAAGCCCCATAAACAGAATTATGAACTTATTCCTAAGAGTGCATGTGAAAAATATCCTCAAACTTACAGTACAGCAAGATAAAACTAAAAAGCTAGAAATAGAATATTACATAAAACCCTTATGGAAATTCCAAAGTTTAAGGTTTCTGCAGTAAATGTAAAAATATTCAAGGTGTCATTATTTGGCCTAGCAATACACTATGATAAAAAGAAACACTAGCATATCACAGCTTCTTGGTCATATGCCATTTGCTTTGTATAACCAGCAGCTCGTTTTTTAAAAAGCTGTCATATCCTAACACGCCCATTGCAAGTAATACACAGACATGGTATGAAATCATTTGAGATTATGCTTTGGAGAATAGCAATGTGATATGACTGTTCAGTTTTGTTTTGTTCAAGGAGAATTAATTACCTGCTTTTTCACCTTATTCCATCAATTTTCAATCTCTGTTTTCTAATAGATTAGAAAACACAGATTCAAAGACTAGAACAATACTAGTCTGGAGATGAAAATCCAAATCAATACTGTATTTCATTGACCAAAAATTATCTAATAAATTCTTATTTGATACAGAACTCATTCTTCCTTAAAAACAAAACAAAAACACAAATTGTAATTTAATTCACAGGTAAAGTTTCACTCTATAGTTTACCTACATAATCTTGTAATCATATTCAGAAATAATATGAAACTAAAAAGGCATTAACGTCTAGTTTCAAAGTTTCCTTTTCCTTTTAACAGCTGAGCTGAAAATTTCCGTATTAGAAACTGCTCTAAAGATTTGCCCTAAAAACAGAGATGAATTATCTACTACTCAATTTTAAGTGATTTTTAAAAATGCATATTAAAATTGTTGTAGAGCTGCAACAGCTAACCAACACTCTCAATGCATTTTAAAAAGGCACCAATACAAAGAAAATAAGTATTTAATACATTAAATTCAGGACTGTAGGAGACCAGTTACTGTATATTTTAATTATTTTGCAGAAACTGGAGAATTAAAATTATTTCTAAGAGAACTTTCATATATACAAACTTCAACTTCACCCCTCCCACTTTTTTTTTCTTTTGGATTTGGGGAATTTTCTGGTTTAGAATAGCCTTCTTTCGGATAGCATTTATTAAAATAATACATAACTGACGATAACCACAAATGTAATTTATCCATTTTTGGATGTGAACAATCCAAAAAGTTAAAAAACAAATCATGCAGCTAGTATCTCTGACAGTCTAAATTCTGCCTGAAACTACAGGCACACAGTTTTTTGTTTGTATTTTTGCAGCCTCTTCTGCTTTTTTTCTACCCTAAGAAATCATTTTAGAGATAGGATGAAATAAAATTTGGAAGATAATGAGAACATAATTTTCATCTCAATGTCTTAATCTGATATAAATTTTGTCAAACATTTATAAAATACCAAAGACTTCAGGGTTTTGTGAGTTGTACAACAGAGATAAAAACCATAAAAACAAAATAATGGGTTCACTAATCTATTCTTGTCTTTTTTTGCCAGTAGGTAATAGTCGATAATATTTATTTTCTGTATTTTCTTCCTATTCCAAACAAGCTTTAAATATCTTTGAATTTATATCAAATCAGCTTAATCATTGTTTGTTTCACTTTGTTCTGTAAGTAGATAACAAAGACCCAAAGTTTTAGTTTAAGAGTTGCCACTTGTCCTTAAAACACACTGGTAATGTCCTTAGTGATTCCTATTATAACCTGATAAAATAAACCCACCTAATTTCTTAGTATTAATTGTCATTTAAATTTTCTGTAAGTTTTTGCAATATATCTGATCACTCCAACTGCTTTTTTTTTTCATGAATTCTCTTTGAAAGAATGTGTGTGTGATACACACACACATATACCCTATGATTCATATGTACAATTACCTGTATGTATGTAGGGGAGATACTTTCTACTATCTAGCCAAATCTAAGCCCTAGGGTTCTTATTTTCCCAATTTTGTCCCTTTAGAAAACCTCAACGGAATATTTCAATGACTTGAAATTTCTTCCAGTCTGCCTACTGGTCCCTTTCCCTGTCTTAAAAAGGTCTAATTAGAATGGCTTTTTAAACATGATTCATCACTATTAGAGAGAGGTTAAGATAAAATTCTGGGCAAAATTAGGGCAAAGCAATGTAATGAAATTCTGAATGTTTGCCAAACTAGAAAATATAGAAGATAATCCATTTTCATGCTCCTCAAATATTTTCTGTAATGTGAAATCTCACCTAAATAAACTGGGCATACAACTGTTATGTAAAACTTGATTTATCTGGTGTCTGACTCTCATATTTATTTTTGATGCTACAACCTTGCATATTTCCTTTTGTGAAGAAAAGACATGCAAATATAACCATCCAGAGTTTCTCTGAAAACACTATGTCCAATAAAATTCTTTCTGATCTATAAATTTGAATTGACCTTGTCCTCATTTGTCCTTGCCACACCCTGAGCCACCTCCACCTCTTTCTGTTCCTCCTGAAGTTAGGAAAATACAAGTATACACTTGTAGCAAATGCACCCTCAACTACTAACTACTTTCAATAAAACAAATTCCCAAAAAGATGAAATCAGAAAAGGAAAGTGCCTTAGCACTGTCTTCATAAGGAAACTACACAACTGTTTAGGGTCCACCTAAATTCAGTTTCATCACGGGGCAGATAGATACATGATTGTTCATATACTGAAAAAAAAAATTGGCAGGAAGAAAATTCATAGATAATGCCAGCAGAAATTCATATGCAGCCAAAATTATGAACATATTGACTGACATCCAAATGTTTCCTTAAATTGCAGTAAAAGACAAAATCATCAACTTTAAAATTATTTACCTCATCCAAAAGGAAACAAAAATGGGATTCCAATTATTATTCAGGAGTGGTTAGGGTGAGAGGGGTGAGGGAATCTCAAAAACATGCTTCACCTTTGAATAGATTGTACGTTCACAATGTACCAAGGCATGCAGAAAAAAAATAAAATAAAATGGTTGACATTCTATATATCTCTGTTTTGGTGCATTCCCTCAGATTAAAAGGGACAGTTTGGACATTTTCCCAAAAATAATTATGATACGGACTAGTAGAAGAGAGCCGAGTTCTAATAATTTTTGCCTATTTCTAGCTGTGTTAGTGCTTAGAAGTGCTGTGTTAGTGCTTAGAAGTGCTCAGAAATAGTAAATGGTAAGCTGGAAAATGAGTTAAGAGCAGTATTGGGGCAAGACTTGCTTATGTCTACAATTCTCTTGACTTGGTAATTCTCATACCACACTGCATTAAGAAACATAATTTCAGCATCCTATTTAACAATCTTTTAGAGCAGTTATCAGTTACTGTTTAACAGAATTTCAGTATTCACAAATGGTTATCAGATAATCCAGTCACAGTTACGCCTGTCCTCCCCAAACAGAAGCATCAAATTCTGCCTTCCAAGTATGTCCCCCTAAAATGACTTGAATCAGTATCACTTGGTTCCTCCCCTCTAATGTGGTTGGACTGCAAAGAAAAAACAGAGCACCCACATGAATGAAATTCAAATCTGCACATGAAATATGGCAACCTATGTCATGTAAGGGGAATTCTATACCAAGGGATTGAGATTCATTTCTGACAAGGACTTAACAGAGTTAAATGTTTTGGAAACAGAAAAAGGTGCAGGACCTTCCTTTGGAGGTTCTGTCACACTCTAGACTCCAAGAAGGGTAAAAGTAAACTTTCCTATTTTTTTATTTCTTTTATCTGCTGTCCAATGCACAGGTTACAAAGAAGTTCTGTTCCCTTTTCTTTGCAGCAAGAGTAGTAAATACTACTGAAGAAATACTAAAATAAATAACCCTAGTTCTATAACCTTACAGAGTTGAAGTTACCAGATTCAGGTCCAATTAGCAATTGCTCTGAGGAGACTTTGAAAGAAATAGCCAACAGCAAGACTTTTTAGACCTTCTACTTGAAGAGTAAAAGATGAATGAACTATGGACAGAACACTGGGAGGTCACATCTTGAAGAAAAACCAGTGAAAAGAGAAATACCAGAAAAGGGATTTTTAAGTGGGTTTTCTCCTCCTACTGTTAGTATAATTACATTTTTCTGCTGACTGGTTAACACTGATTAAATGCTGATAAAGTGACAATCGTAAGCATACTTTTAGAAACAAATACATATACTATGCTGCCATCACATTACAACTTTAAAAGAAAACCTCTCAAACAAATTTATGAAAAGTAGAAGTCCCTCCCAGAAATTATTGACTGCCTTTTATCCACTCTTAGACCATGTTGTTCTGAAAACTACATAAAAATACTATTCAATAAAGGTGTTAAAAGTAAGGCTGCCAGGGTGTCTATAAAATGCCTGTCATCAAAACTATGGAAAAACAGTGCTTATGTTTAGAAAAATAAGATTACAGGACCTCAGATGTATTGTAGGTGGCCCTTAACTACCTGTAGTTTAAAAGTTTTGCTATATGGTACAGTGTAAAACATACTTAATTATAAATTCCATAGGAGAAGTAAACATAGAACCCACAACAACAACTCAGCTCATCTTAGGAGTTATCACTGAAAATAACAATGTTTTTGTGTTCCATAATCTCTGAAGAACAAAAATTCGGTTTACAGTTTGAAACACATTCTTCTTTCAAAAATAAAGTTACTTATACCATTTTAAGCCACCAATATCCTACCCAGAAAACTCTAAACTTTCCTGTCTTCAATCATAATCCTGAATATCCGTGGCAAATTAGAATCTCTTAGGTGAATCTATGAATCAAGTGATTTTTCAAAGCATGATATGCCTTGCTAGAAATGGACTGCTCTTAAATTCCCACAAAATAAACAAGCCAAGTGATAAAGAAACAATATCCCCATCCCTTCTCTCTTCTGTTTCTTTCTTATCATAATTAGTCAGAGCAAATGACACTGCGTCCACAAAATAAGAATTATCAACAGTAATAATATTAAAAAAAATAAAAGGTATGTCAACATCTGAAGGAAGGTGGGATTGTAAGTGCAGTATTTCTTCATGTGCAGTTCTTTACTTCATAGGGGTCCCCTTTGGAATGAAAAGGCCTAGTGGAATGTGTGCTCCCCTCGAACAATGTGTGATGAAAACTCATAACGGTCCTGGCTTCTGTAGCCACAGATGTTGCATTCCAGTGGGTCCCGGTAGCCATGGCAACCCATGTGAATGGTGTACATGACATGGTCTAGGAAAAGGACTCGGCAGTGCTCACACTTGAAGGCCCTAATCTGTTCTCCTTCTCCATTAAAGACCTTGTAGATGTCCTTCAGAGAGCCCTTAGGAGCCTTGGTAGTATCCAAAGCCTTGACATCCTCCTTCATGTAAGCTGGGCTTTGTTTCCTCTTGGGATTTAAGGCAGGGTTTCCTTGGTAGGACTGGTGGTCATCATGGCTGCTTTCTGAGTCAGTGGAATCCAGGCAGCTATTGCTGGGAGAGGCCTCTCTTTCCTGGGGTCGACTCTTTGGTCTGATGAGAGAGATGGGGCCATCCATGTTGTTTTCATGACTATCAGCAGTTTCCCTGCTAATGGGTCTTTCTATCCTATTTGGATGATAGACCTGAGAATAAGCTGAGCTTATAACTGGGGCAACTTCAGCGATTGTGCTTGGCGGGTGCTGCATCAGAGGGTGAAGGGCCTCAGCTCCAAGGTAGGTGATTGCATTGTTGATGGCTTGGTCCATCATATGAGACTGCATCAGCTCAGCCTCCTTCTCATATGTTAAGTTCATATCAAAGTGAATATCTGGGTAGCTGAATCGCATGAGCTTTTCCCCTGGAAGGGAGTGGGAGGGGAAAGAAGTAAAAAAGAATACAATAACATTAGTATCAGATTAAAATTATGAAAGAATATAAACTTGACTAATTTCCTCCACTTTTCATAATTTGGTATATATGACTTTGTAAGTCAAGTATTTGGCAATTCTGCTGACACTCACACTTTTTTTTCTTTGAGATAGACTCTCGCTCTGTTACCCAGGCTGGAGTGCAGTGGTGTGATCTCTGCTCATTGTAACCTCCACCTCCCCAGTTCAAGTGATTCTCATGCCTCAGCTACCCAAGTAGCTGGAATTACAGGCATGCACCCCCATATCTGACTAATTTTTGTATTTTTTTAGTACAGATGGGGTTTTGCCATGTTAGCCAGGCTGGTCTAGAATTCCTGGTCTCAAGTGATCTGCCCATCTCGGCCTCCCAAAGTGTTGTGATTACAGACGTGAGACACTGGGCCCAGCCAAAAACATTCTTGACATGAAAAAAAATATAAAAGTAACAAAAACTTCATAAGTCATATGTATTTGTTCTGATGCCATCATGAGAATGCATCTAGTTTGAAAGAAATGAATGAGTTTATCTTATTTTCATTTTCTTTTAAGATTCTTACTTGAATAGAGCTCAAGGACTTTATGAGGAAGAATGAATACTCAATAAAAATAAGTCAGAGACTATGCTTGATTTTGCACATTTTAAACATTCGTGAGCAAGCCACAAAGATCATAAAAGTGAGAGTGTTCTGATTTAACATATGACACCTCACCGTTGTGTAGGATGAATTTGGTTGATTTAGCCACTATTTTAGAAAAAATATATATAACCCATATGTCATTCTGGAGATTTTTAAAAAGTCACTATTAAAATACTTTTAAAAGTTGTATCACCTGATACAAATGAAAGAAATTTAGGCTAATTTAAAAATAAAATTAGGAGTTATTTCAGAAAGTATTTGCTTGTAAACTTGGAAAATCTTGTTTCATTGTTTTGCTTTTTGAAATTAATAATTATTTATTTTTATATCATTCTTTCTTATTTAGATATGTGTATGTGACGGTTCTGGTAAGTATACCCATTGCTAGGTTCCCATACGTTTTCCTGATTGAAGTAAATATGTTTGTAGTTTTTCCTTTAATATACACCTCAACAAATATAATTTTACTCCAATATTTTACATCAACATAATGTCTGACAGTTTGGTGCTTACAACAGGAAAAGAAGTTTTGATTTTTAGCCAGATATTGCTAGTTTTGAACAGAATATTTCATCTTTTAAAAATTCTGTCCCTAAGACAATGTGGTCTCCATTTACCAGTTACTTTTATAGGTAAATTTTACAGAGAAATGCTTCTTAAAAACATATGTGGACTTCTTATAAATGGTTAATACGTTGTTGTGAATGGATGCTCAGCTTGTAATTTTGATGGAAAAATGTTGATCTATAGACCTGCATTCTGGAAAAGCACATTAAGGTAGATAGAATTATTTCAGATGTAAAGAAATGGCCTCTACGTGAGATCAGTGTAATGATTAGAGTAACAAAAATGGAAAGATAAAATGAGGAAAAATTATCTCACGGCACTCAACTTAAGATATATGCAATGCCAAACAGTTCAAAGTTAAGCTAGACAAACCTGATCTATATTCTCAAAGAGCATACAGTTCAGAAGGAACAATAGCAATTTAAGGATCATTTACGATGTGATATGTGCAATGGGGTCAAATAAGAGAAATATTTAGCTCATACTAAGGGACTAAAGGAAGACTTCTTGAACAAAATGACATCAAGGACAAGAATGTGATTGTAAACATTAGCCAAGGAAGAAACATGAAGTAGTACAGCTGGTAGAAAGGATCCGAGGCAAGAGGGCATGGCTTATAAATGAGGAATACTTCAGTAGGGCTGAGAGTGGAAATAAGTGAGAAAGACAAGTTAGATTTTTAAATTTTAAGGCTAAATTTGCTAAAAATTTGAATATTACCCTAAAGGAATACAGATTGAAGAGGATTAAGCAGGGAAGACACTTGAAGTTATTCGTTTAGCAAGGAGGTTTAGAAAATTGCCGCTGTAGGTTTCTGGCCTAGGAAACTTAGTGGATGACAATGAGATAGAAAAGACAATGAATTCAGTTTAGGGAGGACTCTGAGTAATAGTCATGTCCAGTAAGATATAGTCTCAAATTCAGAAGAGAAACCTGGGCCTGGGATGTAGATATGAGAGTCATCAGTTGACAGAAAGCAACTTCTGAGGCCATGCAAATAACTGCTATCACCCAGGTAGAGTGAGAAGAGGATGGGTCAAAAATAGAAAACCTGGAATAATACTAAGATTTTTCTGCCTACTTACAGATCAGGGAAAGTGGGGTTTGCACTGGGCCCGATGTTTAGGGAGCCCTGAGCCTTTCTTCTCAGGAAATGAGGAGCTTGTGGAGCCAAGGGAATGTGCCAATTTGGCACTCACTCTCCAGACCATTCTCTGGGCACCCAAGACCCCAGAATTCCTCAAATGGTTCTGAGCCTGCTTCTAGGGCCTACAAAGTTCTCTTCATAGGATCCATAACACTTCATACCAACTGTGCCACTGGTAAGCACACATCTAGGCCTGATGGCCAAGGCACTGGTCTTTATGTGCTGTGTATGGGGAGCAATGTAAAAAGAACTTGGACGTGCAGGCTGCGGTATCCATACACATGTGTGTGAGACCCCCTTTGGTAATGGAGAGAACTAGGAGTGGGTCTAAGAGAGGATACTGGCTGTGAGCCAGTGAGTAGTTCTGCTCGTGCTGCCAAAGTCTAGTGTAGAGCTATAAGAAATCTGAGAATTGCATATTTATTTGAACTTAGTCAAGTTAGAAGGGTAGATAATAAGTTTTACAGCTATATTAAGCTGGGGTGCACATCTAGTGAGATATAAGTATGGAAAGGATGCTGAGACAGGTTTACGAGAGAGTGAGTGGGGTTTCACCAGGAGAAGGGGGTAGGTCAGCCAACACGGCAAGAAGGGCAAGAAAACTGACCAGAGAGGTGTCAAAGCGGTGAGCCATGGAATCTACGCTGAATACGAAAAGAGAGGGGGAGGCAAGTGGATATGCAGGAAGCTCAGGGATCATTGTACTAGAGAGTTTGATAAGGTCAAAGAACAGTATTTTGACTGAGGTGCAAGGAGAAGGCAATTTATAATAAGTGTGGAATGATGAAATTTTTTGTTTCAAGAACAATAATAGAAGTAGTTACTGTGGCTACTGTTTGTTATATGTTACTAGGATAAAATCCAAATAAAGAAAAATATACTTCCGAATTCTTAATTAAAAATATAATATAAATATTTTAAAATCATACTGTAATTTTCTAAAAATCTGTCCTTCTTTTCTAAGGAATGTAATGAAATAGAATTGAGAGTAACATCTCTAAGTCAGGAAACATGACAAAAATGTTATAAAGAGTGGAGTACGTAAATTCAGAAGACAGAAAGAATAATAATAAATTTTAAATTTTTCCAACTACACTAGAGTCTAGTTACATTTAAGCATTTAATAACAGCCATCAAACAAACCAGTATTAAAAATAAGTGAACTGGCTGTTTATTTCTTTTTTCTTCATAGTTACCTACAATAACCAAAGAAAAGTTACCTAAGGCCTGAGGCAGTTCTTTGTGTCTAACTCAGAAGCCTTCAACTCACCTAGTATAAACTATGGCCCTTATAGTCACCCTTCAGCCTTCTTTCAATGAGTTCTCAATAAATCCCTCCAGCTAGTCTTAAAGTGCTATTTTGGTGATGTGTTAGTTCTTCAGTTCGAGATTGAAAGGAAACCTTCTTAAGTATTTACTGAAGTGATAGAATTGTATTATCCTCTCCTCCCTGAAATAACCAAAGCAAAGATTTTTCTCTCAATCACCATTTAATCAGCATGTCCCACAATGCTGATACTAGAATGTGAGAGAATCTGTTTAAATATTTTTATCCTACATTAAGTCTACAAGAATAGATATATTATATACACAATGAATAACAATTCTTTTTACTGAATCTCTATTATTATTTCTTTTTAAAAAGTCCATGCTTTTTGTATCTGCAGAGACACTCTATGACTTACAGCATGTATTCAGAATGATGCCAACACTGGGCGTATCAAAGAATATCTAAGGGTTTGGAAATGAAAAGGGAAAGTCTAAATATATGATATTTAATCTTTTCAGCTCAAAATCATAGGCTGGATGAAAAAACAAAGATCAAAATATAAAATAAAGATCCAAATATGAAACATCTTGAATGTAGGTTGCTGCATTATTTTTACAATGCAGAATTTTGAAAAAAGAAAAAAATTTTCTTCTTTCTAGATAAAATACTAAAATAATTAACCCATTTATGCCTGAGGTTGCAATATTTTTTTAATGTTTGCAATCAGACCTTGGCGATGACTTTGAGCACTAGGAAATAAATAACTCCCACTTCCTAGTGTTCCAAGGGTGGAACATTACACATAAATATTAATAGGTTAAAAAAAAACCAAAAAACCTGGCACAAATGAAATTTTAAAAGAGATTACAAACCTGGCCAATAGGCTAGTCAATTTCCCTTCTGTATTACTATTTTTTAAACAAATTAACATTTTACATTTCACATGTGATTTCACTTTATATATCATCATATTTTGAGTTGGTGACTACTATTAGTCTTTTTTTCTCTGTGTGTGTTTGTGTGTGTTGCTGTAAGTGTGGTGCACACAGAGTGTCAGAGAGTAGAAAAGAATAATGGAGAAAAGAGATGGGTGTTCATTTCATGAACTGAAACATACCGTATATATTTCTAATACCTGGGAACTTGTCTTTTCCTATTAAAATCACCTTGCAAAGAAACAAAAGCATTTATAATGCTTACCCACAAACTTTTGTGGAGTGGAGCTTTTACGTTTTCCCATATTCCCCGTGAGCTTCTCTATGACAGCAGGTCTCTCAAAAGGCACCAGAGAAATATTGTTGTCCATAATAGGCTCTTGTTCCTTACAATCTTCCATAGGAGGTACTATACAAAACCATAGAAAGATGCAATCTGATAATTTCTTCAACATTCTGGATGATACAAAGCTGGATTTGCCATCTCAATATGTATTATAAAAGCTAGTATGCTTGAATAAAAGCAAGTAGAATACCCTCTAGTGTGAAAGTATACTCTTTAAATTTGTGCAAAACACATATACCAGAGGATTTGTTTTTATCTGAGTCTTTCTTAAATTCATGACATACTCTGTTGCCACTATTGGTGGCCAATTTGTTCATGTGGTTTCTCATCTTATTCCTCTGAAAGTGTTTTTAGCATTGACTAAAATCAATACTACTTTTAAGACTGCACTATTTTTAAGGCTTATAGAGTTTATTTTTTAAAAACAATTTAAGTAAGTCAACTTGTTTTAGAGAAAGCTGAAAAAGACATACAAAATAACAGCACACAATTTAACTGTTTTCCTTAACCCATGTATTTTCCTGTAGCATATTTTCTATTTGATGAGCTGTTAGCCTTATTGGCAGTAGCTTAAATACCTGCACCAAGTAGCCCTCATGAAGGAGAACCAGTTCTGAACATGTCTATGCACAGTAAACTGTGTCAGCCTTATGATTGTAATTTATTTTAAAAAGAGCTCTTCAGCAGGAAGAAGAATCCATTTGCAAATTGGCACACTGGCTCACTAAACTACTGCCCTAATTCATTTGATATATGTTCTCCAATGCTGTTCACTATTCATCCCATTTGTCTAAGTTGCTATGGGCTAATATGTTAGCCCTTAGACACTGACATTCATAGTGCAGACAAAGAACTTACAACAGTTGTTTTTTGAGTAGAAATACCATCCAAGGATATTTAATAAGGATAGGGTAACAACTCAGACAGAGCAAATCAGTTGATTAAAAACAGTGTTCTCAGGAAAGACCATAACTTATTACTTGTTGATTATTGTTGCTTTCTCCTGTTGCACTTGCGCCAGTACTGTCTGGAAACCTAAAGCTTTCATTTCTTAGAATAACTTTACTTGTTCAGTATGCACTGTAAAATGATTTACTCTGATCCTTTCATTTGTACAAGATAGTCCCACTGTGTATAACAAATGTATTCTCATTTATGAGGCGATTCTCCTGGCAGACACAAAAATAAGTGAGAAAGCAAGATATGAAAGTTAGAAAAATTGAGTGTACAATTTAGTTGATGTATTTAATAACCAATAGGTTGCTAATTTTGAAAAAATAAAAAATAATGTGAAAACATGTTTTCGTGATTTGGATATGTTTAAAGAAATCAACATTCCATCTAAGTTTTGATTAACCTACAGATGGGTCAGAAAAACTGAATTGTAATCTACATTTAATAAGAAGTCCTCTGGCTATGAATAGCAAGCAATTGTGCAATTATTGGATGTTAATTTGGAAAAAAAATTCCAAGGTGAGACTGAGGAACAAGTAAACAAGTTATTGTTTACACTCTATAATTCATGCTGTTATCACATGGAGAAAGTATGTCACAAGACATTACACAAAAAACATTATATTCTCTTTTAGAAACAACTAAAAAAGTTACACAAAAGCAAAAGAGTCAACAAAAGAGCAAAGAATTTCAAAAACATTCAAGGATGATCACACAATTCACATAAGGGGGACCAGAAGGATGGGACAGTGGTGGTGTTGTGGTGGAGAAGCAGGTAATGAGATACAAATTGTGGTCAAAATCTTAATTTTTTGTTTGGATAGTGGATTTATAAGCACTTACTACATTATTAGAGGTAACTATAAAACTAAAAAACAGTCCAAGTATGGACCAAAGATAAAAATATGTCAGAGGCCAAGATCCAAAATGAAATAATTTGGAAAGAAAAAAAAATGTAAATTTTGCTAAAAAAAACTAGCAAAACTGGTTAACAGGTTTGCCCCTCGATATTGAATATGCTAATTAGTTCTGAAATGAGTAGTCCAAAACCTGGCAGTTTTGCTCTAAGTTTCACCCTGAATTTTCATATTTGAACGCATTTAACACTCAAAACGAAACCTGGGCATGGGAACTGTCCCATACCACATCCACTTCAATTCAGATGATTTGTCCCAAGTTCAATGAAGCTCATGTGAACCGAAAATGATGACTTCGGCAGAGTTCTGATCTAACTTCTACTTTACAATAGCCCTTCACATGTCAAAAGTTGATCTTGTTTCTACCACATTGGCAATAATAATAATTGACGTATACTATGTGCTATGTGCTATTTTAAGGCTTTGCATTTAATAATTAATTTAATTTAATTCAGCAACTTCATGAAATAGGTGTAATGCCATCTTCACTCTACAGATGAGTACACAAAGACCCAGAAATGTTAAGTAATTTCCTCAGGCTTTACATCTAGCTAGTAGAGAATGTTATTACTACCAGGAATCTGGCTCCAGAGCTTGGCTCAACCACTATGCTATACTATTCTTTGTAGATGTATTTTGAGTGTTGACTTTTTATAAACCAGTCAGATTTATTCATAAGGTCTACCATTGGGTAAAAACCTGATATGTTTTCTTTTATTTGTAACTAATCTGATTTTGTTTTTCTTCATGGATCTGGGTGCAACTCATCAAAATATTTCTGTGTCTATATTGCTACAAACATAAAACAAGTTCTCTAGATATCTCAATAATGCTTATTCACATAGACATTTACCTGGGCTAAACATATACCAATAAGCTAACTTCCCCTGTTTGAACAAATTTTAAATTCTCTTTGGCCTTAGTTTTGAGGTTATAACCAAGATAAAAACATACTTCTATTAGATCATTGTTTCATCACATTGATAAACCATAAAGGCAGAACCATAAGTGTATTCCCAATGTATCTTTTTTAAAAACCAAATAGTTCACCCAAAATTCAAATTTCAAGAAGAAAGACTGAGGGACCTCTATTAGGTCACATGTCTAATCCCTGGCCAGGAGAGAGCAGGGTACCTGGACTGATGGTCCTGCCACAGCTACATGCAACAGCAAAGTTCTCTAAGGCTAAATGGGCACTCTTGCTATCAAGAGAAGAGGAAAGGATGTCAGGCAGGCAAAAACAACAGATGTCTTCTATATTGTTGCAAATTTTCTCCATGTTGCCCAATCTAAAAAAAAACTTTACAGTTATCTTAGCTATTTTCTTGACAGCGTTTGGCAGTACTGATACTTGCTTTGGCTTCTGTGAAATCACTCTTTCCATGTTCCTACTCTGCTCTTACTCATCTTCATGAAATTATTTTTCTGGTAGTGTGTTCTTGGCTTTCTCAATGTCTCACTCTGTACTTACCTGTACTTCTTATTAAAAACTACTATGTTGGACCACTACCTAAATACTGATGGATCCTGCATCTTTGTTTCCTATCCAGACCTCTCTCAAAAGCTTGAAATCTATATATTTAACTTCTTCCTAGACAGTTTTACTTGGCTATCTCATAGGCACGTAAGAGAATATAGTGAAAAAAAAATCTCTATTTGCCTCTTTCTTCCCTTTTCCCAATTACCATGTCAGTGAATGACACTACTACTTGCCCTGTCATCCATGCTAGACGCCTGTGGCAAATCCCAGATTTCTTCTTTTACCCAGTCTTGTGCCTGTCCTCCTCCCTACCCACATTTCTTTACAGACACACATGGAGGTACCCCAAGTGTTTTAGATGCTACATTGATAGTTGTTCACACATGTCGTTCTTTTTCAGGAAACACCCTTTTCCCTTTATTATTCACATTTTTGCCTTTTAAAACTAAGCTCAAACATAAATTTCCTGGGAAATTCCTTTTGGATGCCCTGCTGATTTAGGCATGTCCTCTGTGTCTCCATAATGCTTATCACCTAGTACTGTATTGTTGTTTTACTGGTCTATTTCTTCCAATAGCTGGTAAATAACCTCAGGGGGTTGCACTTTGTTGAATTTGTGTCTTTAATACCTTTTATGATACAACAGAAATATAATATTCAATGGATGTTCACTGCATTATGTCACCCAATGAAAATAAGTCAAAAAAGCTTAGTCTGAAGTTTGTGGGTGCCCAATTATGTCCCCACACTTGTGAAAAAGAACCTCCCTTTCCCAAACAATTCAAAGTATAAACCTAACAATATATATAACTTTTAAGCTGGCTATCTTTCTGCTTCGCACTTTCATTTTCATCTTTAGTTTTGGGGTAAAAAGGTAATAACATAGTTTGATTTTAAAGCTTTTTCTTCAAGCTGAACAGACACTTAAAAAAACAACATACAGATAATATTGAACAAAATACCCTGTGAAAAACCCAATTATATAAGATAATCTGCTCTAAAACCCAATTAAATAAGCTTATCAAATCCAATTAAATAATTTAATTATATAAATTAAATAATCTGTCATAAAACTCAATTGTTATCATTTCCAAAACTATGAGTCATGATATTCCTGCTTTTTACTCAAACTCACTCAACTTTTCTATGAACATTTTATTCTACCTCCTAAATACGTCTTCAATATTTTGCCTTGTTCTCTTGTCCTGCCACTGCCTTTTCATCTTTTCCTTGGCATTCTCATTTCCAGTCTCTCCTCACACCCTACACCCTGCCCCAATTTCATGAATCCTCATTGAAGACATTTTTCTTGATTTGATTGCCTCAATAATAACAAATTTGGTTACCTCAGTAACTCTCTATCAGTTATACAATGGAATTCAAACACTAGATTAGCAAAGACTGTGCAGCACAACCTACTAATTCAGAAGCTTCATTTCCTGCCGCTCCTTAAACTACAGTTACACTCAACATCAGGGAATCTGTTAATTATCTTTTATATCTCCAAGCCTCTTCTTCTCCTTGACTATACATTCTCTGCGTCCTGCCTGATTTATGTAATTTTTACTCATCCCTCATGTTTGGATTGAACACTGCTGCATGTAAGATGCCTCTCTTGACTCTTCAAGTCAGATTAATTCTACATCTATGTTCCCAGAAAACTGTGTATGCATCTTTATTAGAACTTTTGCTTCATTTTATTTTTTTAAAGTATGCATTTCCTATCAGACTGTAAAAAACTGTCCATTTATTTTTATACCCCAGAATGCTCCATGTAACTTAGTACATAGTAAGCTCTTGAAAAATGTTTTCTGAGTAAGTGAAAAATGCCTCTTTTTCTTTAAAAAATTCCATACTAGAAGAACAATATAGGGAAAAACATGTTCTGGAAAAGAGAGATTAGGAAAAATATAACTATGTCAGATATTTTTTAAGAGGAGTAATAGTTAATTCATTTCACGGAGCTAATGGCAACCACAATGATGGCAACTCTCATATCCACCACAAAAAGGAAAACAAATAAGATACAGTAAGAGAAGGGGATAAATATAAGTCTCATTATGGCTCTGTTTAAAAAGAGACATATGCCAAGCTATTTATATGAAACATATGTGAAACATGAACTCTAGCAGCATTTTACAGAACCATATTTTTCTCTTACAGTATTTATCAGCTCCTACTCATATGGCCAATTTCCCATTAAGCATGTTAGTAAAAGGTAAAGGAGATTAAGGATAATCTCAAATTATTATTATGACAAACCCAGAAAAAAGTATGGTATAAAATTCCATGGATATAAACTTACGTGGTTAAAACGATATCCAGTATTTAAGAAGAAATATTTGGGTCTACAAATGATATCAGCAGCTACCCTCATTCCTTTCTCCTCTTTAGCTTTACCCTCTGCTCTACCCAGTGTCCCTGACTCTTTCCCACTTTTTCCCAATTTGTTCCAGCTTTAGCACCACCTGTGAAAGACTTATGCCTGTAGAGGGTTAAGCAATCTGGGGGATGGGGGTAAGGCTGAGGCCCCAGTTGTTTAGAAGACATACCTTTTCTTCCTCCAAAATACACTTGTTTAAATTTTTTGCTAGTGTTTGATTCTCTAAAAGTTCAATCTGCCAACAGACAATTAAATGTTGATTATAATAATTTATTTACATGTTACCTGCCTATTACCATACAGTATTTTAGGAATGTGTATGCAATACAGAATTCTGTAAGTAACTAGGAATGAAAAAATAATAAAGTTGGAAATGCATAACCTCATCAAATGTCAGAACCGCAATGGGAGAATATCACATAGAAAAACTAGTAGCAATGCCATAAGGTGTTTTTGGGGAAGATTTGGTATTCCCCCAAGCTTCCATCAGCTTCCTGCCTCAGTTTACCTTTAAAACCAACAACTTAAAAAGTAATGGTATGTTTGGTTAGCAAATGAAACCTCCAATCCTTAAGTTATTGCTGGTAAATAACAAATTTATAGGGGACAGCGCATTTACTGTTATTCGGTTATTTAATGTTCTCAAATATTAATAACAAAGCAAACCATGTGTTGGGCATTTATTACACACCCAATCACATTTAATCCTCAATCCAAGCCTATAAGTGACACACTCAGACACCATGTAGCCAGAGAAGGTTTGGCAGACTCCGAGGCACACCATTTTGTAACTTCTGTGTTCTAGATCCTATGCTATTGTCATTAGCCCAGATAATGCAAGCTTGTAATATCAAATTTACCCAGACTTGAAACACAGACAGGTTTGTAAAAAGTATTAATGATGATAATATAAAAATAAATAAACTTGGTCACAACAATCAATATAATTAGATTCTTTAGATTATAGAAACTAGACAGAAATGCTTCATTTGTTCAGAACAAGAAAAAATTTAAATTAAAAAAATTCCCATGTCGACAACACATAATCACTGGCTGTCCAACAAACACAGTTCCATAGTATACACTATATCAAATGAATAGAAAACCACACAAATAATCCTTGATCTGCCTATGTCTGAGCCAATACATAGATATTTATATTTTAAAAGTGACTGTAGCCTTTCCCAACTCTACCAATTAATACTTGGCAAACCTTTTTTAAATAAAAATATACATGTGGCCAGGTGCAGTGGCTCATACCTGTAATACCAACACTTTGGGAAGGTAAGGCGGGCAGATCACCTGAGGTCAGGAGTTTGAGACCAGCCTGGCCAACATGGCAAAACCCTGTCTCTACTAAAAATACAAAAATTAGCCAGGCATGGTGGCTCATGCCTATAATTCCAGCTACTGGGGAGGCTGAGGCAGGAGAATTGCTCGAACCCAGGAGGAGCTGAGACTGCTCCACTGCACTCCAGCCTGGGTGGCAGAATGAGACTCCATCTCAATAATAATAATAAAATAAAAAACAATAAAAAATAAAAGATATATATGTACTAATAAGTAGAGATTTTTGTCTTTGTACAAATAAAACTTATCAATATACAAATCTAATTAGATAAGACAGACACTATAAATCTTAAGAATTGAAATTCATCATTTTCCTATATAAGGCTGACTATTAAAATTAACTTTGCAGGAACAGGGAATTATTCATTGACAAACCTTAGGGACTGCCTTCCTACCTGCCATAGTGTATTTAGAGATCAGGATGTTTTGCTTGGAGAAGGCTTTTTTGTGTGTCTAATTTTTGTCTAGATCGTTTTACACATTGTAGAAAGCAAAATTGATAATTTCTCAGAAAAATTACACAGCAGATTGGAGAAATTTCAAATTCTATCACTGATCACTTACCTAACAAAGATGAAAATATGCAAATAACCAATTCATTCTTTTAGGAAGCTTACAGACTAACGTGGAATCAGCTCTAACTATCTGGTTAGATAAATGAAAAAGAAGAGTGAATAGTACCTTTGGTATATTAAAGGTTGGCTGTCATTATTATGCTAATTTAAACATTATCAGAAATAATTTGGGAGTATCACAAAATTTCAATATAGATTATTTGCAATGTATCCCAAAGCTATAACTCATTTAAGTTAAAGTGATCTAAATGAGTTTTAAACAGCGTAAGACTTTATCTTCATGTTGAACTACAAAAGCAGTAGGGTGAAATAAAAATTAATACAATTTCTACCCACCATGGTGACTCATGACCTGCCCAGCAGCCTCCATGCTGACATTCTGGAGATAGTTGTGGCAGCGTTCCTTGTGTTCCTCCAGTGAACTGCGCTGCTTGTAGCTTCGTCCACAGTAGTTGCACTTGTGAGGTTTACCCACTGTGAAGAGAACTCAAGGTCAGTGTGCTGCAGTCTCATCTGTGTTCAAAGCAAAATCAATAGTTAACTTTTGATAGTCTAGAGGAAGCACTCATATAATTTTCAGATTTAAATTTCTTCCTCCTCTACATTCCAATCTTGACAAGAAAAGATAATACATTTCTAACAAGACTAAAAGACAAGAAGACAGGCGGATCATATCTCTGGCAACAGGGGAAATACTGAATCAAACTTTTGCTCTGACTGTATTCTAGACCATGAGGGCCTGATGATCAATCTTCAAATTATCGTGACTCTTAATACATTGACTCTCAGGTTTGACTCATTCAAAAGACAAATCAGGAGTACCCGAGATACATAACGGTTTTTTTTTCCTTTTCTTTTTTTTTCTTCTTTTCAGGTAAGGGAAGAGAATTCTGCAGAAGAAAACTTAAAATGCAACAACTTGAAATGTCATGGTTTAATAAAGAGATTATTCTTGGGTACCAAGAAGATTAAAAAGAACTCAAGTGGTAAGAAAAAGTATAGATGAAAGTAGTTTCTTTTCTTTCCGTCTTGGTAATAACTATTCACACATGCAAAATTTTGCGGCAGATAGGTATATTCTCCCTCATGAGCACTGCTTTTATAATACCAAGAATTAACCTACTAGGTGCTTTGAGTCAGGATTATCACACAATATTTAGTTACACAATGATAGTAATAGTTTCCAAAACATCTCACATTCAGGAAATAAATTATTCCCTAATAGCTAGGGTGCCATTATCTCAATGCCATTATCTCAATACATCTGTTAAAATATTAAGATGTTCAGTAAAAAACTTTAAAAAGTAAGAAAAAACATATAATCTCTATGGAAAGAAGCATGTTTTAATGTATGACTCTTCATAAGGACATCACAGAGCACTTTGACTCTTGGTTTTGAATGAATACAGAATAATATAAAACTCCAAGTGGTCTAAGCCAAAGCCCTCCTCAATAGTAAAGCACAATGTGATCCAGGTCCGTGTCTCTATTTGACTCCCATAGGAATTATTTAGTTTAGTCCAGAGAATAACAGACAACTCTTTTTCATGACTAAAGATAGCATCCGTAACTCCAGTCACCTTATAAAACCATGCTATGACACTGGTCACAAGAAGAACTGAAATACTGTAACAAGGCAAGGTAGTCGTGGCCGCCTAAAAGTTTCATTGTACTGATTAAAAAGAAAACTACACCAAATCTTTAGATTGTGATTGAGGTACACATAAATTAAGATCAGTTATTTCATAACTATAATCGCTTGTAAACTATCTTAAAAGTTATTTATGGAGTTATTCATTTTAAAAAATGTTTGGCAAACTATCTTCTACTTTTCAGAACCATGGATTCCTGGGAAGTAGCTAAGAATACTGTCCAGAACTTATATCGCCATGTGACAGCATTAAAAATACAAGAAAGTAAGTTTTGCTGAGATCATCTAGTGTAAATAATATAAATAAATGTAATT
The DNA here is from genome assembly GCA_963574635.1 of Cheracebus regulus. NCBI lineage: Eukaryota > Metazoa > Chordata > Mammalia > Primates > Pitheciidae > Cheracebus > Cheracebus regulus. The sequence continues at coordinate 117,930 of CAUYQU010060976.1, read as the reverse complement.
GTAATTATGTACCAAAATATGGGACTACATAACAAAAAAGTTATGTATCTGTTTGCTTTTAGCATTACTCAATGTTGGGTTCTGTAATATTTCTCTAGAAACAGTAACAGATTTACACTGAACAAGCTTATTAACCAATTAATACTTACTAAGTACTTATATTGAAGCTAACAGTCCACTGTAAACTACTGCAGTCATTTCCTGGTCTTCCTTGGTATTAGTCCCATCACATTATGATGCCTCTGTTATACGATGAGCATATTCTCCTATATTTTCTTCCCCTTATTTCTGGAAGCAATCATTATACCTTCTCAATTTAATTGAAACATAGTTTTCATTCTACTCCCCTTGGCTCACAACCCTCTCTAAAGTCCCAACTCACCTGATAAAAGAGGAAGAGACATATAGTTTTTACTGTTTTCTACTCATTTTTTACTACCCTCATTATAATCCCATCTGCTTTATTTCAGCTATTGTCATTTTGCCCTCTATTTATTTTTAAGTATCACTCCTTCCTCTTCATCCCATCATTGAGGCCAAGAGGGATTTGAGTTGGACTTTGTTCTAAAAGTATAACCTCAATTTTCCCAACTCTTTATCTCCATTCTATTCCAGCACCTAATTATTAGGTAACATGTTGGATTTCTAACAACTAATCTATTTCCAGTAAATTTGCTCTGGAGACACTCTATCCTTTTACCTATCTCATTCATTCAACATGTGTCTAATAACAGACTACTATGCACAACGCTGACGAGGCTAAAATATAAAGTGGACACAAATGACCATGATGCCTATCCATATACAGCTAACAGTCTGGTGAGGAAGACAGACATTTAATAAATACACAAGCAATATATTACAAATTGTGGGAGGTTATATGGAGCAAAAGAAGGGTGTGGTAGTATAACATGGAGAAACTAGTTTGAAAAGTTTGAACAAGAAGGTCTGTTTGAAGTAGGAACATTTCAGGTGATAACTGAAAAAAAAAGTAGTTATTATATAATTTCGGAGTGGGGGTAAAAAGGCAGGATTTCAGGATTTCTGAGACCTGTAGTCATTTATTTTCTTCTATATACTAAGTGCCTTCAAAGTCTACATTCTGCCCTTACTACTCTTTTGAAAACTGTTTTCAGACATCACCAACAATTCCTGCAAACTCTACTATCTCCACAAGGCTATTTCCTATCCATTTCATACTATTTCTTAAAAATAAAGTTCATAAAAATATTGTTTATACTTACTCCCTATACATGTGAGTTTATCTGTACATGAGTTTATCTTTAAAGTAATACATAATATGTATAACATATATATTCATATAAAAGGACGAATATTTCACTACCTTTATTTTTATAATAGTTATTATTATTACATATTGTCACCAACTGAAGCACACTGATTCTGGTATTATTGAAACATTTTTGAAAAGTCAATAGTCTCTGAATCACTAAATCCATAGACTTTTATTAATCCTCTATCTTCCTACTCTCTTGGCCACTATCAAGCTTTCTTGTGTCTTCAGTCTCCTGTTTTAGTGTCTGAGATCAGATTCTACATTGCCCCCAACTACTTCTCAGCTTTTTCCTAATTTGCAAATATGTTATATACATCCCTTCAGATATTGTTCTCAGTACAATGTTCTCCCTCTTTGCTTTCTAAATGAAATGCTCATTTTTTTGGAACATTCACATCTGGCCAAGAATACTTTCCCATGTTTGTAAGCTCCAACTGGCCATGTAAATCTTTCAATATCTAAGTGAATCCCTTCCCTACAACCAAAACAAAGAACACTGGGACATAGTCATCTCCTCTGTGCTCTCACAGAACTCTGTGCAAACTCTGTATTATTTATAACAACTGTGTTGTAATTATCTATTTTATAATCTATTTATTTCCCTAGTCCAAACAATGAGCTTCATAAGGACAGAGATCTTGTTTTACTCAATTTAAAATTGGTAATACATATAGAGTTATTAAACATGGGAGACAATATGTATTTGCTGAATGACTACTTCAAATCCATACTCTTAACTGCCTTTTGAGTCTTGCCTCATGGATATTCCCCCAAGACCGTATCAAACATTGAAGATATCCAAAACTCTCTTCCTCCACAAAACTCCCTCTTTGCTCTTACTGTCCTTTGCCAGTGTTACCACTGTTTTAATACTCAAGATTCACAACAATGCACCCACTTTTGCTACCTTCTACCTCTTTTTCTACTTCCAAATAGCTGCTAAATTCTATATACTGGACTCATGAAATCATTTTCCTTTCATTCTCACAATCAATATCCTGGTTCAGGCCTTCATTATTGCTCACCTGGGCTGGCATAATAGACTTCAAATAGGCTTTCTCTTCCCATGTGTAATTATTTTATTTCCCTCTCCAATAACCTTCAATAACTGTTCACTTTTATTGAACTAAGTCAAAATCCCTTTACCTTGCATTCAGCACCCTATACAATCTGGTCCCAAAGCACACATCCCACTCCTACCTTAGGCTCCAGTCAAAATTACTTTGCACTTACATTTCTGAGTCTTTTTTTTTTTCTGTAATGGCTTCACATGTTTTCTACCTCTTGAAATTCTCCACATCCTTCCACTTCCAACCTCCATAACTATGTTCCATTTAAAAGTGATCTTTCTCACTAAAGAACTATTCCTGTATTGACCCTCATGCTTAGAACCCTTCCAACACTCTATCACTCTATCTTACATGATTTGTGACTTTTATACTGGTATTTACACACATTTTCATCTCCCTGTTAGATCTTAACTTTCTTGAGAAATTATAACAATATTTTACCTTATCTTTGCAACCTCCAAGAGTTTAGCAGGCTGCCTTGTTCACAGAACTAGTAAGTATAGTTTTTATGAATGATACCATTTCCAAACTCTTTAAATAGCTTTCCCTTACTTGTTTTTCTTAAATCTTTTTCTAATTCCAAATGCAAAACATCCATGTAAATTTTTTTTTGGTTACTGATAAAATCCATAATTATATCATTTAGAAATAACTGTCTTTGGTATTTCTGTATCATCCTCTTGTGTTTTCTTATGCATGCAAAGACAAATTTTGGTATGAAAATAAGTTATTTTATATACTGCATTTTATAAACAGCTTATTTTATTGAACAATATATTTTGAACGTTTCCCCATGTTATGCAATGCTATCTTTGCTGCTGCTGTTGGGTAACATTTTCTCTCAGATTCTAAAGTTATGGTAATGTTGAATTATTTAGTTTGCTTAGCATTCTTTTCTTTTGATTATTGATTAATGTCTTAATGATTATTTTTTCTTTTTACCATAGTTGCATATGCCCATACTAGAAAAAAAAATCAAAAAGTCCGAAGTGGTATTTAATGAAATACACAGTCTCTTCCCCATGCTGCCCTACCTGCCCCCAAGCAATCTAATCAAAATCCCAAAAAGCAACCATTTCAGCTCCTTCTTCTGTTGATTATATTCATAATTCTAAATAATATATAGGTTATCTTTATTCATCAGGTTTAGAGATAATCTATTGCTTCTATGATCTAGTTGTTAAGGATTCAGCTCTCTTACAAACACCCTCTCAATTCTCATTTCTGTGGTCTTTCAATAGTTACAGAATAGTTTCTGATTAACAGTATAGAAATGGAAATTTCCAGTATTCATAGAAATATTAATCATAAGATACTGTTTGGCTCAACAGTGATTACATTTCCTTTTTTGTGCAGCTTTTAATTTTTCCTAGAGTTAAGAATTGTTTCACTTTTTACTTTGCTTGTGTTTCTGTATCTAGTGCCACTTACCCCCTCCTCTGAGGTTCTCACACCTTACTAATAACTGCTCTAAACACTCAAGAGTCTAAAACAATGTCTTAGGTCCTTGCCAATCCCACTTCTCATAACCATTGGCATCCCTTTCTCCAATTGGAACTGATGGTACCCTGGGTTTATTACAGAGTTTTTATCCAGAACTTTCCTTTGTCTCCCTCATGATTAGTCTTTTGCTGCCTGAATCCCATGTTTTCTCTCTTTGTTGGGTTAAGAATTTCCAGGTTGAAAGTAATTTTCTCTTAACATTTTGAAGGCTTCTTTCTACTGGGCTACTAACCTTCAAAGTTTCTTTTTAAAAGTATAACATAAATGTTGCTTTACATGTGCCCGGTTTGTCTGAAAGCTCTTACTGTCTTCAGTTTGTCCTTCATGTTGTCTCTGGTCTAAAGTCTCTAACTTGGATGTTTGTCCCTCACCGCTCAAGAAAGGAAATGTGTTTGTACTATATATAAGTATATACTATTTCACACATTGCAGAATATTTATATATGCCTAGATAAAACATATAAATATGTGTTTAACATCTATTCACATTATTATTATAGTTGTCAAAAGTCTATGGCTATTTCAACTTAATTTTTATATATAGCCATAAGATATATATATTTTCTATAAATGGGGCTAATTTTTCTAGCCCCATTTATAGAAAATATTATCCTTTCCCCCCTTAAATTATCTCAGTACCTTTTTTGAAAATCAATTGATTAATTTGGGGTCTATTTCTGGACTCTATTCCATTCTGTTAATCTCTAAGTCTATCCTTAAACCAACAGAGCAAGTCTTAGCAATAAAGTTGGAATCAGGTAGTGTAAGTCACCCAAATTTGCCTTTTGAAAATTATTTTGGCTATTTAGGTCTACATTTCCAAACAAAGTTTGAAAAAAGTTTGCCAATTTCTGTTAAAAAGCATGTTGGGATTTTGACTGAAATTGCATTGAAGTGATAGGCTCAATTTCAGGAGTCACCAAGATGTTAACAATATTTAATCTTTTAAATCATGATAATGTTTCATCTCTCCATTTACTAAAGCCTTTAATTTATCACAGCAATGTATTATAATTTCAAGCACACAGTTCTTACACATATTACTTAATTTATCTCTAAGTATTTCATACACTTTTGGATGCTATAATCAATGGCATTGCTTTCTAAATCCAATGTCCAACTATTCATTTCTAGCATCTAGAAATACATTTGATCTATTCTCATTATGTCAAAGTAATATTTGCATTACCATGCTGATTACATCATTATTCACAATAGATAAGATATGGGTCCATATTTTCTTTTTACATTCATCAATCGATAACCTTCATCATGATGAGGAAATTATTTTCTACTCTACTGCTGAGAATTTTTATAATACATGAATGCTGAATTATGCCACATACTTTTTCTGCAACTTTAAAGGTTAATAGACTAAAAACTTCTTTTTTAGTCTGTTAATATGGAAAATTATATTGACGATTTTTTTCACTCAATGTTAAACCAACTTCAAATTCCTAGGATAAATCCCACTTGGTCATGATATATTATCCTTTTAATATATTCTAGATTCGATTTGTTAAAATTTTAAGGACTTTTGCATCTGTGTCATGAAGAACACTGTTACACAGGCAGTATTTTTTTTCTTGTAATATCTTTGATTTTGGTGTCAGTGTAATGCTGAACATAATAATTTGTTTGAAGGTCTTGTTCCCTTTTTTATTCTCTGTAGGAATTTGTTCCTTTAATGTTTTTTTTAAAGTACATTTTCCTTAAATATTTGACAGAATTTACCAGTGAAGTCATCTGGAGTTTTCTTTGTGGGAAGGTTTTTAACTTCAATTTCAATTCCTGGAATAAATATGGGCTATTCACAGTATGTATTTCTTCTTGAATGAAATTTGATAATTTCTATTTTTTATTTCATCTAGCTGAATAACTATTCACAATAGTCCTATATTATGCTTCCAAAGGCTACAGGATTTTTAGCAATGTCCCAGTGTTTTTATCCCAGATGATGCCAAATTGTGTGTTCTCTTTTTATATTGAATGATCTTGCTAGAGGCTTATCTATTTTATTGATCTTTTCATATAATCAGCCTTCAATTTCATTGACTTTTCTCCATTATTTTTGTTTTACTCTTCCACTGGTTTCTGTCTTTATCATTTTTATTTATTTTCTTAACATATTTTGGATTGATCTTGTACTTTTAAATCTCTTAAGGAAGCTCAGATCAAATTAGTTTGGGATTTTCTTTATTTTCAATATAAACTAAGTGTTTAAACTATAAATTTCCCTCTAAGCAGCACTTCTACTCATCATGTTCTTGTTCTTCTCTATATTCTTGAATATGTGGAGTATATATACAATGGTTGTTTATCAACTTTGTCTTCAAATTCCACTATTTTGGCCATTTTTGGATCTATTTCTATTGACTGATTATTCTCCTGATTATAAATAATACTGTCTACCTTTTTGCATATCTGTTAGTTTTTTAATGGAATGCTGGATATTGTGATTTTCCATTATTTTAGATTTTATTGCATTTCTTTACAATGTGGTTGACTTATTCTAATATGCAGTAATGTTACTTCGAATTAGTTTGATCCTTTCAAAATTTGCTTTAATGCTTGAAGGCAGGTCCAGAGCATGCTTTAGTCTAATGACTAGTTTAGCTCTAGTATGAAGGCAATACTCTTCTGAGGACTTTACTCAATGTCTTGCATATTACAAGATCTTCTCACTTTGACCAGTGAGAATTAACTATACCCAGAAGTCTATGCGCTTCAGAATTTATTTGGCCTTCTGCTTCCTAGTGTTTCTTTCCTCAGCTTCAGGTAGTTATCTCGTACACCTAAGTAGATAACAATTTAGCCAAAGAATCAAGGGAGTCCTCTGCTCTGCAAAACTCCAGAGCTTTTTCCATGCAGCTTCCTCCAATCTGTTACTCTGCTTTGCATGCACTAAGCACACTGGTCTCTCTGGTCTCTGATCTGTCTTCTCAACTTAGCAAGACTACCTGGCTCTGGGTTTGATGTCCCTGATCTATGGTCTGGAAATTGCCTCCAGAAAGTAAGCTGGGGCATAGGACTCACGAGTTTGGTTTTTTTATTTTTCTCTCTCAGAGACCACAGTCTTGCACTGTTTATTCTTATCGTCTAAAATTCATTTAATGTATTTTGTCTAATCTTCCAGTTGTTTAAGGTAGGAGGATAAATCTGGTCCCTGATACTTCATCATGATTAGAAGTAAAAGTTATATTTTTAATTGGATTAAATACCCAGAAGTGATGCTAACTTTTAAAGTTTTAGTACCAATATAATTCAGATAACTGAAATAGATTCCTATAAATATAATTTTAAGATGCATTACAATACTAAGGATTCTAAGACATAAAAGAGAGCAGTGTTTCTCAATTGCCTCAAAAGTTAACATGAAGTCTCTTCTTTGACAAATTGACCCTTATCAATAGCCCTATACTAACAAAAAGGAGAGAATTATTGGTGTAATCTGTCAAAGATGCAGATACAGATTCCAGATATGAGAAATGAATTGCAAATTAAATATCCAATAAAAAAATTGAAAATTTGGCCAACTGTTCAATTAGAAATAGTTTGCTGGCATTTATTAGCATTTTATCTATTTGTCTTTATGTGGAATCAGAAATAAGAAATATCTGCCCCCATTCCCCTAAGAACCCATATACCTACCAAAACGTAAGAACCGGTCAAATTGCCATAAAAAATGTTTGAAATAAGAACATTTACCATAAATTCATAGGGTATTATGAAGATATATGCCACAACCAAGTCTTGTTCACTTATATTTTCTTGAAATAAGTCACTTCAAGAGTTATCCCAGTGAAACCTATAAAAATTACAATAGCCCTAATACATGTGGTAAAGGTTTTATTCTTTATATAGATGTATGCAAGTTTACACATAAAGAAACAACAGAGCAAAGCATTTATATACAGAAAATATATTTACCATTTTTCATAATGTAAATTTAGCAAGAGCATTATGCACATATCACATGTATTTTTCTTTAATAAAATTAAATGTACCTAATAAATACTTCTAAGGCAAAAAATAGAAGGCTGAAATACAATTTTATCTTATAGAATTATAAATTACTTTGAAGAAATATTAGCACTGACAATATGGCCCAACTGGCATTTAATTTATTTCCATTCTTGGTAAACGTAAGTTTTACTTTGTCTGAATTAGTGGTCTGTCACATTGCACAAACTCTATGTATGAACAATTTTAAGGTACCTGATCCCTATTATTATGCTGCTGCCTCAAAAAAGGTGTTGCAAATTCATATTCACAATAGAAGGGTATGAGAAAGCCATTTCACCATGTTGCCACCAACAATAAATACCATCATTAAAATAATACATTATCCACTTATGTGCTAGCCTACATGCTCAAATTGTAGTAAGGCACTTGGGGTATTGAAGCAAACTCTTAGGGATACTGTATGATACTTGCCATTTTTAGGGAAATAATATTAGATACCTCTTAGTTTCAACATTGTATCACACTATATTCCTTTCAATTATGTCATATCTTTGTGAAGCTGGGTTTCAGTGGTTGCTGTAATACAAAGCAAGCACTGCATAAAAATCAGTATGGAACAGGAAATGAGAGTGGCAGTGTCCAATTTGATTCCAAGGTTGGGGAAGTTGTGTCATGCCCAACAAGGCATACAATCCCATTACTAAGTAACTGTGGCCATCTGAAGATATATATATATACATATATATATATATGTGTATATACACATATATATATATACACACACACACACATATACACACACACACACACATATATAATTGACTGGGTTTCAATTTATATATTATGATTTTACTAAAGGGATAACAAGTAGTTAGGGCACAAATCATTACTGTTTGTTGTTTGGACCGTACTACTTTAGAAAATGAAACTGTTCAGTATTTCTTTTAGCCCTAAATGCACTGTGACAAAATCATTAAGACATTACGGTCACAATGAACCAAAAAAGTTTGGGAAACACTGAGCTGAAAATACAACTTAATTTGCATTTCTTTTACATTTGCATTAGTGAAACTAAATATTAAACAAAAAATTGATTAGTCATTTGTATGCTATCCTTTCAAATCATCTATTTAATGCCTTCATCTATTTTTCAATTATGGACTTATTGCTTTTGCTTTCTCATCAATTTGTTCAATCTCTGTATATATTAATGCCTTTGACTTATTTCTTGATTCACCTAATTGACATGCTTTTTTTGAGGTTTGAAGGTTTTATATTTTCATGTGGTCAAAATTACTGGTAGCTTCCCACTTCATGATTTGTTTACTGTTCTAAGTTTTAAAATTCTGCCTGATATAGAATTTTTGAGAAATATCCACACCTACTTTTTATCTAAATCTTTAGAAGTCTTAATGACTCTAGGTTTCTTTTTTTAATGAAATGGTTAAGTGGGAAAAGAATATTTTAGAAAGGAAACAGATCCCTACCTGAAAAGTGAGTTATTTTTCAAAGAGAATCTCTGTTACATGAAATCATTTCAGGATATTTAGGTGTCTGTCAAAAATCATTACAGCAAAATAACTTTTCTCTCTCTAAGGACAGTTTACTAAAGCAGTTGAAGGTGAGGGGATGAATGTTAAATGTTTAAACAAGTCTGTGAGACAGTATATTTAGTGTGGATTTCTTAGAGATTTACAATGTACATGAGCATTATCAGAGGTTCTTTTGGATGTTTAGCTTCAATAACAAAAAAGGCAAACAAACAAAATTTATTTAACCCAACATTTTCCCCCCAAACTTTAAATATCGTGCAATTTTTTAATTTTAGCAACTAGTAGTTTCCCAAGTAAATAATTTTTTGTGAATATACTATGAGGAACACTGCATTATGACAATTAAAGAGGCACAAAAAGCCAGCATTAATACTATCCTTCCTTCCTTTCTTTCTTCTCTCTCTCCTTTTTTTTTTTTTGGTGACACAGTCTTGCTCTGTAGTCCAGGCTGGAGTGCAGTGGCGTGACCTCAGCTCACTGCAACCTCTGACTCCCAAGTTCAAACAATTCTCCAGCCTCAGCCTCCCGAGTAGCTGGGATTACAGACACACACCACCACATCTGGCTAATGTTTATATTTTCAGTAGAGATGGGGTTTCACCACGTTGGCCAGGCTGGTCTCAGACTCCTGACCTGAGGTGATTCACCCGCCTCAGCCTCCCAAAGTGCTTGGGATTACAGGCGTGAGCCACCACACCCCACCGCATTAATACTGTTTACTCTTCTTTTACAGGATATGCCAGGTGTTGAGCAAAGACATCTAGTTCCTTTAACATAAATGTCTTGAGCACTTACAGTGTTCTATGTCCACCTTCTAGGTGTTTTAGATACAGCACTGAACAAGACAAACGTCATTCCTGCATCCACAGAGCTAACATTATTAACCACTCAAATATTGCCATTTGTCTTATAATGTAATAAAAATTTTCAAAGTAAATTGAAAATCTTATATAGGACACAAACACCAGGAAAAATTGTACATAAAAAAAGTATGGATGTGACCTTTTAAGTAAAATCACAGACATTTGAAAGCAAAAGAAAACTGTTTCTTATTTTTTCAGGCACTCTGGAAAAAAAGTCACTATTCAAAAAAGAAAATATCTTATGTAAGATTATTTTCATAAGAATCTAAGTTGCTGGCATCTAATTTTCTATCACTTTAAGTTAACAGGTTTCCCCTGATTTCTTGAACTTAACACCTAAAATAAGGAAGCAAAATGGGATTAAGCAAAATATACATTGTAATATATTTTGGCAGTGTAACAGTTATGCTTCCCCAGCATTTCCTTATCACATAAAATATTTCATTGCTTATTTTTATCACTGCTAATAAAATAATTACTTAATAAATGGAAGTAGATGCTTAATCTCTCCAAATTTTTACAGTTCTGTTAAAAATACATACATATCAATTATTTATTCATATAACATATATTTAATAACTGCCTAAAATGTGGGATATATAGTCATAATAATACAAATTATATTCAAAAACCATTTAACTCTGAGGGATGCTCACTACTTTCACTGTAAATGTAACATAAATTATTTAACAGATTGGTTGATGAATGTAGGAAAGAGAGCTAGATAAACTATAAAGATGCAAAAAGTTATAATGTGGCCAGGAGATGGTACAGTAAAATCTAAGACACATGAGAAACAGCATATATATATATGATACTGTTTCATTATTACAAATGTGCAAAATATTCATTATGGGGAATAAAATGTAAACAGGCTAGTAAGCCGTTACTAGGCTAAAAGCCTTTATTAGGCATACAGATTAAATGAATACTCCAAATTACATAAACTATTCCTTTTAATGAAATTTCAATTCATCAAACTACAGGCATATCTTGGAGATACTGTGGATTGAGTTCCAGTCCACCACAATAAAGAAAATATCCCAATAAGGTGGGTCACTCAGATAAAAGCTGTGTTTATAGCATACCATAGTCTATTAAGTATGCAACAGAATTGTGTATAAAAACAATATACCTAACTTAATTTTAAAAATACTTTATTGCTAAAAAATGCTAAAGAGGTCGGGTGCAGTGGTTCACACCTGTAATACCAGCACTTTGGGAGGTGGAAGCAGTAGAATCACTAGAGCCCAGGAGTTCTAGACCAGCCTGGGCAACATGGTGAGATCTCATCTCTATAAACAATACAAAATTAGCCAGGCTGTGGCAACATACATCAGTGGTCCCAGCTACTCAGGAGGCTGAGGTGGGAGGATCACTTGAGTCCAAACAGTCAAGGCTACAGTCAGCTGTGATTGTGTCACTGCATTGCAGCCTGGCCAACAGAGCGAGACCTTGTCTTAAATAAATAAACAGTAAAGATAATCTGAGCTTTCAGAGTCATAATCTTTCTGCTGGTGGAGGGTGTTGCCTTGATGTCGATGGCTTATCAAAGGCTAGTGGCTGCTGAAGGCTGGCATGGATGTGGCAATTCCTTAACATAAGGCAACAATGAAGTTTACCACATTGGTCAACTCTTCCTTTCACGAAAGATTTCTCTGTAGCATGTGATGCTATTTGATAGCATTTTGCCCAGAGTAGAACTTCTTTCAAAATTGGATTCAACTCTGAACTCTGCTACTGCTTTGTCAACTAAGTTTATGTAGTATTCTAAATTCTCTGTTGTCATTTCAACAACGTTCACAGAATCTGCTCTAGAAGATTCCATCTCAAGATGAATTTCTTTGCTCATTGTAAGAAGCAACTCTTCATCCAGTCACATTTTATAATGAGGCTGCAGTAATTCAGGCACATCTTCAGGTTCCACTTCTAATTCTAGTTATGTTACTATTTCTACCACATCTGCAGTTCCTTTCTCCACTGAAGTTCTGAACCTCCTGAAAGTCATCCATGAGGTTGAAATCAACTTCTTCCAAACTCCTGTTAATATCTTGACCTTCTCAGATGAATCACAAATGTTCTTAATGGCATCATCTAGAATTCTGAATCCTTTCCAGATGGTTTTCAGTTTACTTTGCCCACATCCATTACAGAAATCACTGTCTATGGCACCTCTAGCCTTATACAATGTATGTCTTAAGACTTGAAAGTTGAAATTACTCCTTGAACATGGGCTGAAGAATGGATGTTGTGTTAACAGCCATGGAAACAACATTAATCTGCTTGTACATCTCCATCAGGAGTCTTGGGTGACAAGGTACACTGTCAATGAACCATAATATTTTGAAAGGAATATTTGTTTCTGAGCAGTGTCTAAATGATAGGCTTAAATTATTCAGTAAACCATACTGAAAACAACATCCAGACTCTGTTGTTCCATTTATAGAGCACAGGCAGAGTAGCTTTAGCAAAGTTCTTAGGGACCTTAGGATTTTTTGGAATGGTAAATGAGCACTGGCTTCAACTTTAGGTCACCAGTTGCATTGTCCTACCAACAGAGTCAGCCTGTCCTTTGAAGCTTTTAACCCAGGCATTGACTTCTCTCTAGATGGCATCTTCTTCTAATAGAAGACTGTTTTGTCTACACTGAAAATCTGCTTTTTACTACACCCACCTTCATCAATTAGCTTAGCTAGACCTTCTGGATGACTTATTGTAGCCTCTATATCAGCACTTGCTGCTTCACCTTGCACTTTTATGTTAGAGATGGCTTCTTTCCTTAAACCTTATGAACCAATCTCTGTTAGTTTCCAACTTTCTTCTGCAGCTTCCTCACATCTCATGGCCTTCATATAATTGAATATTGTTAGGGTCTTTCTCAAGATTAGGCTTTGATTGAAGAGAATGTTCAGTCATTGAACTGGCTTGATCTTCTGTCCAGACCACTGAAACTTTCTCTATAATCAGAAATAAGGCAATTTTTCTTTCTCATCACTTGTGTGTACACTAGAGTAGCATCTTAAATTTTCTTCAATAACATTTCCTTTGCATTCACAATGTGGCTATTTGGCACAGGAGGCCTACCTTTTGGCCTGTTGGCATATCTTCCTCACTAAGCTTCATCATTTCTAGCTTTTGATTTAAAGTGAGAAATGAGAGTCTTCTTTTCACTTGAACACTTAGAGCCCATTGTACAGTTATCAAGTGGCCTAAATTCAGTATTTTTGCATTTCAGGAATACGGAGGCCAAGGTGAGGAACAGAGAGACAGAGAAACTGGCCAGTTGGTAGAGCAGTCAGAGCATATACAACATTTATCGACATAAACATTTAAATTTGCCAGCCTATATAGGTGTGGTTCATGGTGTCCTAAAAAAGTTATAATGCACTTTGGGAGGCCAAGGTGGGTTGATCACGAGGTCAAGAGATTGAGATCATCCTGGTCAACATGGTGAAACCCCATCTCTACTAACAATACAAAAGTTAGCTGGGCATGGTGGCACGTGCCTGTAGTCCCAGCTACTCGGGAGGCTGAGGCAGGAGAATTGCTTGAACCCAGAAGGTGGAGGTTGCAGTAAGCCGAGATCGCACCATTGTACTCCAGCCTGGGTAACAAGGGCGAAACTCAGTCTCAAAAAAAAAGTTATAATAATAACATCAAAGATCACTGATCACAGATCAGACATAATAATGAACAAATTTGAAATATTGCAAGAATTATTAAAATGTGACAGAGAGACATGATGTGAGCATGTAACTGGAAAAATGGTACCAACCGAATTGCTTGGAATCAGGGTTACCACAAACATTCAATTTGTAAAAAACGCAGTATCTGTGAAGTGCAATAAAGCACATAATAAAGGAAGTTATGCTTGTATTTCCTTTCATCTGACTTTTCATATTACAATAACTCAGGCTTATGAGTAAGCAAATAATTTGGATAGCAAACAGCTCCAAAAATAATCCATTCAGAAGCAAATAACTTGCTCTAATTTATGGAATATTCATATAAAGAATATATATTTGTATATCCAGAATGTGGTTTCTTACTTGGATTTCAAATTCTAACCCTAATGCCAGCTGTGTGTGAAGCCTAGGTTAAGTTACATTAGGAAATAGTTGTACCTAAATCCAGCATTTCTGTGAGAGTTTTAAAAAAAAATCCATATGGAAAACTCAAGGTACTTGACACAAAATAAATGCTCAATAAATGGAAACTCTTTGCTTTTTCCCTGTAACAGTCAACACCTTCTAACATATTTTATATATTTTAAAAACTTATTCTTGTCCATCTCCCCTCATTAAAATCTAAGCTCCACAAGGGCAATCTTGCAGTCCACAATCTCATGGAGCTTACATTTGAGTGGGGTGAGAAGGCACAAGCAACATGTGTATAAACTCTAATATAACCACAGATTCTGAATCAAGCTTTTTAAGACATTAATAGAGAGATCACAAAATAGAACTAAGGGGATGATTCTGGTAGGATTCTTATGGATGCCACTATTTTCAAAGAGATGACATTTAAGCTAACATTTGAAAGCTAAAGAGGCAACTGTGCCAACATCTTGGGAAACCACTGAAGGTGTTGAGTTCTAGGATCATCCATTAGTTCAAAATCCCAAGAGTAGAAAAGAATAAAGAAACCTAGGGTTGCAAAGAACCCAGAGTGAAGTGTAAAGTAGTAGAACAGACAGGAGAAGTGGGCAGAACCACCAACGGCCATGATTAGTAGTTTGATTTTATGATAAGAGCAATGGAAAACCAATAAAATATTTTAAGCAGAGGAGTAACATGATTTAAATCGGATTTTAAAATAAAATTCTGGTTTTTATATGGAGAATAGATTGGGAAGCAGGAGTATAGTGGCTGAGAGCATAGATTCTAGAGTCAGACAGACCAGAGTTTATATCTTAGCTTTCATGAGTATATTGGAAGTTGTATAAAGTGTCCATACATAGTTATAATGGTATGATTTTTTGCTGTATTAGACAATAATTTTTAAAGTACTCTCACAAAGATAATTTATCCTGTTAGATTTATTTTGTTCTAAACTGCTATATGTCTTCAAGCATAATGATACATTTTATTTATAAGAGCATGATACAATTCTTGTTTTATTGTGCTGTGTGTATGTGTGTGTTTGAAATCTAGTAATACCTTGTTGCCAAATCACGGAAAATAAAAGAAAAATAAGGTTAAAGTATAATCTTTATAAGCTGAGGAGGCATACATTAATATATAAAATTACAGACTGTGTGAAGATGTTAGGTAACATCTTTCTTTGAACTTGACTCTACTTATCTGCAAAATAAAGCCCTTAAAATGATGCTTGTCACAAAATAAGAACTTATTAAATATACCCTTAATTTTAAATTTTTATAATAGACTAATATTTATCATGTACTAGGAAACATACACAACCACCATTGACCTCCATGAATCTTTAAAATTGTTCTAGGTAATACAAGAATATTCAAATAAAATAATCTGTCCATTAATTCATTCAATCAATAAGGTATATAAGGGATAAAGATGCAAAACAGAATAAGATCTCTTCTTTGAGATGCTGAATTTAGGACCTTTTATTCTTATCCAGATGCTCATCATCAGCATCCTCATACTTCTATACAATTTAAAGGGACTCCACTCTGATAGATGATTCATGATACCTTATGTAAAATTTTATTTATATTCTAAATATATTTTACATGCTTATTATGAATGATACTTGGTTTTCATTTTCCTTATTTGTCTGATTTTCCACCATTTGAGAGTTTTCTTATAGTGTTTGGCAAGATAGTATAGGCTGTGGATGAACAGGTTTCTTTGACTCACAAAGATCAAGTAGGAAAAACTAAAAGAAAGGGTAAAGGTTAGGTTAGAAAGGAAGTCCAAACAAAACACACCACACACATGGGCATGCACACACACACGTGTACCAATGTGTCATGCCCTTCTGGATACTGGGTGAGTAATAAAGTGTTCACGCAGCCTCTCCACTTCTGTTATGGAGTTCCAAACATACCAGGGCTGCAGACTCATGGTGTGGAAGGGAAAATGTGAAATGGCCACAAGTTAAGACTGTCTACACCAGTTTCATGCAGGGTACAAAACTGTGGTAGCAAGCTTTGGAATAAGGACAGTGTAGAATATTTAGAACAATGAGAAAGTGCCCAGGAATCTTGTCCGTTTCTTTAGAACTCCTGAAAATAAAGTAGGAAAGAAAGCTTCCTAAGGTAAATTGATCTTCTAAATGACTGCACCGAAGTGAAAAGAAGTACATAGAATTATAAAAGAAAGACTTCTTAATTTCTTCTATAAGTGTGTGAGAGAAGCATGACTACTACAATTCATAAAAGATGAGATTGTATATGCTATTAACATTTTTACTTTCTTTTTTAAGAAACATATAAGGAAGAGTAGATACATAGTGATTATTGGTCTGGGACAGGGAAACAGAGGTGTTCTATCTGGTGGAAACCAAATGGACTATCTTACACCTGGCCTGACTGAACGTGAACGTGGCTTTTACCTTCTGGGTAAACTTCATGAGTAGGACCCCGAGTGTGTTTTTTAAGAGTCAAGAATAAAAATATTAATCCCATCTCCTCTCTGCACTGTTTATTGCAAAGCATACAGTGAGGCACCAAGGACATCAGTATCAGGATTTGATGGATGAAATCAGCACAGCACAGTTATGCAAATCATGTGTGCAACTGACATTGCTTGTGTAATTATCACTGTAATCCACCTCTATCAACCACCTCCAGGAAGGAAAGGAGGGGTTGAAGGTGGGGAAAGTTCACACTTGGGAGATCACCCAGAAAGTAGGCCGGGTGCCAGGTCTACAATCAGTTTAAAACAGTTCCTTCTCATGAGAAGCCTGCAGGACAAATTATACTACATTTAATGCAACATCACTATTATGAATGAGCTGCACTAGATTCAATTTCTAAAACAGCATAATTTAATTCAATGTGTCTATCCTTTTTTTTTTTCCTTGAGGATCTCCTTGGAAAATCTGATTTAAAAAAATGTCATGGTGGTCTGGTTTAAAAATAACGTAAATATGAAAACAACTGATTATTATAATCTTCTGGCTAAGTACCTAATTTTCAGAAAATTTCAGTCCTCAATCATTCCACAAAACTATCAGTACTATTAATATCCAAAGGTGTATAACTTGCAGCAATCCTATCTTATACAAAGCATTTTGTCTGATACATAGACTGAAGAAAGCTATTTATGTATTTTTTTTTCTGGCATTTCAAAAAAAAAGTGAAGTAATGTGGAAGCAAATGGTTGTAGGATTGGGGGAAAAGACTTATAAGAAAGACAAGAAAGAGCAGACACAAACCTCAAAAGAAGAGGGGAAGATAATTTAAATAAAACAAAATGGAAAATGGTGTATTATAAAAGAGAGTAAGTGATGACAAATATTATAGTACATTAGAAAATACTTCAGCTTTGAAATTGCTGATTAGTTGTCAATTTAAAGAAATGATGTGATTGTGATAATAAATCCCTTAGTAAGAGATGACAATACATTTGAGGGCATACCACTCTCATGACAAATTAACAGACTATTTCTATGACATTTAAAACTAGAGCAACTGACATTACGTTGTTTCTTTAAACAACATGGTCAAAGATGAGCTCCATCTCAATTCAAGTCATGTGGTAATTTTTAATTTTATTTTTAAGAAATTTGAAGATGTGAAAAAAAATTGTCTTACCAATTTCTCTGAGGACATGTAGCATATTCCTTTAAAATGCATGTTAGTTTGAAATTTTATTAAAGATAAATGTGCAAATATATTTAAATGCAGCATGGGTCATAATACCTTACAGGAATTTTCTCATAATAGGCAAAGGCATAACTGAACAAAATATAAACTAGGCTATTTAATTGGGATTTGAAAAAGTCAATATTAGCAACTAATGAAAGCATTCAATATTTCAGAGCTATTTTTATGGATAAAATATAGTCCTTGGAATTACAGGGACTTGAAAGATAAAGATAGTCCTTACATATAAACATATATATATGTGTGTGTGTGTGTGTGTATATATATAACTAAAAATGCTTTTTAGTTGGGAAGAAATTGTTTTAACAGATGGGCATTTATATGGTACATCTGGTCCAGTTCCTTTTTATGGAGCAGAATAGCTTTAAACTGACAATTAGACATAAACAACAAACTTCATAAGCTGAAAATTGTCAAACACTGAATAGATCACAAAATAGTGTTGTAAAAATCAACATTTCTAAAGTGTTTGGAAGTAAAATAGACATATGTTCAGAATAGTTTAGGCATATCAACCCTAAGTCAAAAGAACTTTGACACTGTAAGATTCCTCAAATCTTTCTTACTCCAAAGTTATGTAATACAGATAATTAATTTTACAAAGCAGTTATTTTTAAGTGTTATATATAAATAATTATATCATATACTAAATGCTAGTTTAATTGAAAGCCAAGGTTTTACTTAGAATTTCACAGCATGCATTATTGAAAATATGAAATTATTAGTTTCTTAAAATGAGGATGAACAAAAATATTAGAAAACAATTCCTTTATTTGCTTACTTAAGGACATTTTACTTATAAATCTTTGAAAAATAACTTTCTTTTAGAACTAATAAGTATCTTAAATATATGGTACTGGTAACAAATATTTGACTTTTTCAGAATATAAGAGACAGTGAATAAATTTCCTTGGGAAATTAGGATTTTTAATTTTCAAATGTATTTGGATGATTATATTTTTGAGCAATAAATAATTTTTCATAGTAATCTGAACCAGTATAATTCTATAGCCAAAAATTGAATTTTTCCTCTGGTATAAAAATATTTTGAGACTCTATGAGACACATTCTGTTTTTTTAACTTTTATTTTAAGTTTAGGGATACATGTGCAGATTTGTTATATAGGTAAACTTGTGTCATGGGTTTTTTTTTGTATAGATGATTTTGTCATCCAGGTGTTAAGCCTAGTACTCATTAGTTATTTTTTCTTGATCCTCTCCCTCCTCCCACCCTCCACTCTCCAATAGCCCAGTATGTGTTGTTCCCCTCTATAAAGACACATTCTTACTCATTATTTTCATCTTTACAATTTATTTAAAAAAATGTATAATACATATATATGTTTCTTTATATTAAAAATTATACCCTCTTCTCCTGTGTTTTAAACCTTTAATTTGGGTACAACATAAGAGTATATATGAAATATAACTGAAATGCTAATTTAAAAAAATATGTAATTCTAGTTCTTCGTAGATTTTTTAAAAAAACAAGTATGCTAAATATTATTTTGACTAACAGGAGTTCAGGCCTTAATTTAAACACTATTTCCCTCAGAGTATTAGGTATAATAAAGATAATTAAAAGAAGCAATATATAATGTACAAAGCATAGTAATCAAATTATCACTTGTTATACTGAAAAATCTGAGACAAAAAAATAAAAATCATTTTTGTAGCAGGAGTATTGATTCATCATAAAAAAGTCACTTAAATACTATGTTATAAGTTTACATAAAGCAAAGTCGATGATTTGTATGGTAAATCTCAAAATTACTAAATAGCAAGAGTTTCAAGTATAGACTAGTACCTTTTATTTTTCTATCACTTTATGTAATGTATCTCTGGGACATATTTTTAAAAGTGCAGTTCACTTTCTCAGTGGGCCAATGACTTGACTGTAATTTTTTTTTTTTTTTTTTGAGACAGAGTCTTGCTCTGCACCCATGCTGGAGTGCAGTGGCGTGATCTTGGCTCACTGTAAACACAGCCTCCCAAGTTCAAGCGATTCTCCTGCCTTAGCCTCCTGAGTAGCTAGGACTCCCAGCTAATTTTTTGTATTTTTAGTAGAGACAGATTTCATCATGTTGGCCAGGATGGTCTCGATCTCCTGACCTCATGATCCGCCCTCCTAGGCGCCCCCAAGTGCTGAGATTACAGGTGCGAGCCACCGTGTCTAGCCACAACTTGACTGCAATCTTTAGTTGATCTTTGCTCATAAACCATTTCAATTATTTGTCTCCCCTTTCCCTCATCTCCTTCCCCTTCTTAAAATGTCATTTAAATTTCACATGAAAAAAGTTTTTTTTTCTTTCTTAGACACATCAAGGCTATCAGATATAGGATAGCAAACAGTAGTAGAGAAGAAATATTGGCACTGTGAAGACTCAATATAAATCTTAAGACATTAATTTGTTACATGCAAACATATTAAAATAAACTAGGGCAAAATACTAAAAAAAAAATGAAGAAGTAATTTGGAGGGAGTGGACACTACTTTTTAAGGTGTGGTAGTAAGGACTGGTTAGCAAAGTCCAGGGAGAAAAGATAACACATTGTAGTTTGTATCATATAATAGCAGCACCAGGAGATTTAAGGAGCAAATTAAGTGACTTGACAAAGTACCATGGCTAATTGGCAGCAAGGCTAAAACCCACAAGTCTTGATCTCTTGACTTCTAGATAGTACTCTTTATTTTTTTTCTTTTTTCAATCATTAGGAGTTACTTCAGTAGGGTTAAAGCTTTATAGAGTAAGTCTATGGGCTGTGTCATTTATCCCACAGCACGGTGGTGATGAGCACAAATTGTGGAGTTGCTGCCTTGGTTTAAATCCAGGGTCTGCATGTGTGACTTCTTTTCTGCCTCAGTCTCCTCACCTACGCAACAGGAATAACAAAAGCGAGAGGTTCTCATAATAGACCTGCCTCTCCATTCTCTTTGTAAAACATACTAATGGATCACCAAAAACACTGAATTCTTGGAGCTCGTATGCTCTTCTTTGGTATGCCTAAGTACACTCTTAACAGTTGAACTGTATGTAAAATCACTAACAGTCAGGTATGACTATAGCAAAATCTACTTATACTAGTTTACCTGCTATAATTATTTCCAATGAAATAATTACAAAAAGAACACTGTTTTTATGAAAACACACTTTACCACTTTGAAAACATTCAATAAAGATGAGCTGATAAAAATATTGCTAAAGAAGTGAAGGTGGGCAAAAATAATCATAAAACTTAGTGAAAAAATTGTAATAAATGAATAGAAGTCTGATTGCTTCACAGAATCTTTAAGTTCTTAAAGAAACTGAAAATGTAACTAAAGATGATGTGTTATGGGTATGGTGTAGGCCAGGAAAATTACATGTTACTCAATAACCAAATTTCTCACTGAAAGAAAAGAACTTGGCCTTAAGTAAAAAGATAAATGATAAAATGTATATATTATATTTATATTTTAAAGTAAAAGCTTTTTAAAAATGCATGTTCCATGTTACTAAACTTATTGCAATTAATCTACCAATCTCTTTTTGCTTATGTTAGATAAAAAAGTTTTTTATTAAACAAACCATAAAAAATGCTTAGTATAGTGTCTACTGTCTAGGGAATGTTCAAGAAATTCCAGATACTATTTATAAATAACCTCACTACCAGGTCTATCCAATAAAAACCAAGACACTGCTTGGCATCCTTTAGAGGACAAATAGAGTTCCTAAGCAGAAAATTATCACATTGTACAGGGATCATGCAAGGTAAATGAAATACACACACACACACACATACACACACACACACACACACACCCTAGTATTTATTGAATACATGTATTCCAGATATTTTCCAAAGTAGTTTTCATTTCTTAAACTGTAAAACTATCACAGAAACATATTCATGTACACCAATGCTGGGCTTGTTGTTACCAACTTACTAAATAAAAATCAAGATGAGAAATTTTTAAGTTTACAATATAGGAATCAGAAATGTGGTATTAATATACAACATAATAAATAACAATACAATAAAACAATAGACAGTTATTACCTAGAGGAGGCAAATACTTTCTACCAATAATAATATTCATAAAAACAGAGATTAAATTTAAAATCATTATATTTCCCTCAATACTCTATACTAGCAGTTCCCAATCTTTTAGGCACCAGGGACTGGTTTCATAGAAGGCAATTTTTTCACAAATGAGGGGAGGTGGGGGAATGGTTTCAGGATGAAACTATTCCACCTCAGATCATCAGGCTTTAGATTCTCATAAGGAGCACACAACATAGATCCCTCACATACACAGTTCACAATAGGGTGTGTGCCCCTGAGAATCTAATGCTGGCCACTGATCTGACAGAAGGCGGAGCTCAGGCAGTAATGCTCACCTCACCCACTGCTCACCTCCTGCTGTGCAGCTCAATTTGTAAGAGGCCACACACTCACTGGTACTGGTCTGTGGCCAGGAGGCAGGGGACCTGCCTATACTAGTAATTTTAAGCACCAGTTCTTAAATTTTAGTTAATCTTTGGCACAGTCTCTGTTTGGTTGCCATAGCCATTTTCCACACTTCTTTGCTCTGCTCCTGCAAAAGCTAATTTTTTATTAGCTTTAATCAATACGGTCCCTTGTCCTATGGATTCTGGTTAAGTTTAGTCAATGTGAGACACCAGTAAGAGGCTGGAGGGTGGAAAGAGTGAGGTCAGGGTGTTTATTCCCCAAGTCACAGGTTAGCAAAGGCTACATTCTTCTACTGAAGGTCAGTGCTCAAGACCCTTTCCTATTTCTCTTAATTCCAGTGACCTCCAGATCCCCTTTCCTTTTCAGGCTAGAGCCAGTAATGGCTTCCTACTATTGTAGACACAACTGTCTTTTGTAGATTACCCTTATTCCTAACCATTCTTTTGTGAATATTTGTCTTTTCATGGATATCCCCAAATTTTCACCATTTGAGTATCTTACTGCTTTTTTGTCAGGATCCTGATTGATAAGAGTTATTGGTATCAGGAATGTCCCAAAACTCCAGTCAAAATGGAATTCAGGGATAGCAGGATGGCCTCCTTACCAGGGAGGTAATGGGACAGTAGTGATGCAAGGCATGTACTGGAAAGATGATTATTCAAATTGTGACGGGTGATTGCATGGAAGGATGTACGATTCAGGGTAAGGCTTTGGGAGCTGTGGCATTACTTGTTAAAGCAGCAATGGCAGTGTATAAAGATAATAGTATGACATGGCTGATGGCCCTAAGGAGCACACAGAGGTAAAAGACAAACTGAATGCCCTGAATACTCAAGTCAGAATACAGGCAAAATACCACAAAATTTATGTCAGCTTTAAAAGGGTTCCTTATCCACTTAAGACTCAAGGCAAAAAAGGCTGTAGACCAACTCCAGAATCTGATTTGAAGGGTTATGGGATTGCAATGCTAAATAAAATGGGCAATACTAAGACTACTAGTTTTTGGTAATGTGGCAATGATGAGAAAGCAGAGAATCATGGGATGATAGTATCTTTTCCCTCTCCCCAGTAACTTCATTAAGGTATAATTAATGTACACAAAACTGTAGTAAAAAAATTAAATAAATAAAAACTATTATTTCAACACATACCACTAGCCATATTTAGGTGTTTAAAAACCACATGAGGCTAGTGGCTACCACATTGGACAGCACAGCCCTACAATTATTACGTCTCCTAAGATAGCAAGCTAAAAGAAATAATAATTATATGGGTGAATAACAGATATTAATGAAACAATCAGAAAATTGAACAATGTTAGTGGTGATAATTCACACTATATATCCATTTAAATTGTTTACTAGGTGACTATATGACATTGATGCAGACTTAATCATATCATAACGCCAACTATGGATGCAGTTTTAGCTGTACAATCTCTACTGGAGCATATTAGCATAGCCCCCAACACTAGGTATAAAGTAATGAACTTGATTTCTGTTTAAGATAATTTGCATAACAAAGATAATCAGAAGCAGTTTTTTCCCTTCACACTACAGGAGCAACATACTTTCACTATCTTAACATAAGGCTAGGTCAGCTCTACTCTCTTTGTCATAACATAGTCTGGAGAAATCTTGTTCATCTTGACATCCCACAAAACATCAAGCTGGAATATTATATTCATGACATAACACTGATTGAACTTGGGAGCAGGATATAGTAAATACCTCAGATGACTCAGTAAGAGATATAAGCTAGAGAGTAGGAGATAAACTCCAAGAGTGTTCAGAGACTTTCAGCATTGGTAAAATTTTATGGGCCAGTGATCTGGGCATTGCTGAAACAGATGCTACATAGTAAGTGAGAAATTGCTGTACCCTGCACCTTCCTTCCTGAAAAATGAAGCACAAAATGTGGTGGCCTCTCTAGATTTTAGAAGCAACATAGACCACATTTGGGTAAACTTCTGTGGTGCATGTATTAGGTAATCAAAGGGCTGTCCATTTTGAGAACAGCCTGGGTTAAGAAAAGGATCTACATCATACCCCTGCCATGATGTAAGCTCCCTCTACCTTTGACTCTAAAATTCAGCAGATGCAATGACTTTTGGGAATGTCTGTGGTAAATGGAGATGCTGTACGACATCTCTGTCAATGGAAGCCTCAGTGTGGAGATCCCTCATGGTTTTATAGTGAAGACATGCAATCTTCTAACAAGAACTATTCTCCATTTGAAAAGCCACTCCTTACTTGCTAATGAACTTTGGTTAAGACTGTATACCAGGCCACAGGACACCCAAAGACAATGTGGCCCAATCTGTACATCAAAAATTAGGTGTTATCTAACTCAACATATCAAAAATGTGTAGAATGGCATTTCTTTGGTAAATTTTTCTTCCCTGCAGCCTTCTTATGCTGGGTGAGGAAGCCCAAATATACTGTATGAGCAACTAGCTCAGATGTCCCTAATACCCGCTACTAATGTTTCTCAATCTGTTTCCTTCAATCCATATGCATGACCTCTTGGGGTATTCTCAGTGACCAGTTGATGAGGATGAAACAGTGTGGATCTGGTTTGTAAATAGATTGCCTGGAATTCAATAGCAGCTGTGACTACTGTATTTACAGGTCCACTTAAGGGAGCTGGCCCTGAAATACAGTGGCTATCCCTCCAGCAGCCAGAATTTCCTTCAGCTAGTACATTTAACTGTACACTTTTCATAGAAGAAGAGACAGTTATGGTAATGATATATGGCATGGCCATATGGTCAAGGACTTCAAAGAACAAAATTGGATGACTGGTGACAGAAGGTCTAGGAGAGAGTTATGAGAATGTATCTTTCAGAATTGGTACAAAATGTGATGCTATGATATTCCATGTAAATTCTCTCTAGAGAGCATTCACTGTAGAGAAGGCTGTTAGTAATCTGAACAAGGTAATCTCATGAATGTCAGATACTTTACCAGGCTTACCTGGTACTTGCTCAGTGGGCCAATGTACAAAGTCATAAAGGGAGTAGGGATACAGAAACTGTGAACAAATTCAATTACATGGACTTCCTCCTCTCCATGACTGATTTAACTACCACCACTGCTGAGCTCACAATTTTGCAGTGCTGAGACCGTGATATGGCACCATTCCTGAGGGAGATCAACCAAGCAGGTAGTGGCAGGTTACATTTGACTCTTTCCAACATGGAGGAGGAAGAAATTTATCCTAATGGGATGTGCCTTCCCTTTCTCTTCAATATTTTTACAAGTTCCCTCAAGTATGGATTTAACAGAATGCCTTACCAATTACTGTGGTATTCCTTACAACATTGCCTTCAACCAGGAAACTCCTTTTAATGGCAAGACAAGTACCATTAGCTCAGATCTATAGAATGCATGGGTCATACCCCATGTAGCACCATCCAGAATCAGCTGGCTAAATGGAGTGATGAAATGGCCTACCAAAGGAGTAGTTCATGCATGGTTGCCATCTGGGAGGAGTCTGGGTGTGTTCTACAGGATATGATATATGACCAATGTCATCTCCTCCATAACCAGAAGGCATGAGTCTGAGAACAAAGAGGTTAAGGTAGAGGTGGCCACTCTAATAACATCAAATAACCCATTTTAAGGCTTTTTACTCTGTGTCCTGAAACCCTCAGATTGGTGGTTTTAGAGATTTCAGTTCCCAAAAGAAGAACATTTTCTCCAGGTTTCAGAGCTCTGGTCCTGTTGTATTGGAAGGTAAGGATACTCACTATCTATTTTGGGCACGTCAAGCTGCTAAACAAACAGGGACTAGCTTATGATTTTTCCAGACTACCAGAATGACTTGGAGCTATTGCTATACAGTGAGGACAAGAAGAACTATGCTTGGAACTCAGGGGATTTACTGGGGCATCTCTTTAGAAATACTTATCTAATAATTTTGGTTATTGAAAAACTGTAGTAATGTAAGAAAGACAGGACCACCAAAGACTCAGAATCTATAAAATTTGAGTCACCTATCAGATAAAGAACCTTATTTAGCCGATGTGCTAAAGAGAGTAAGGGGAAGATGGAATTGAGTGGCAGAAAAAAACTATAATGATCAATTTTGAGCTTTCTGGCCAATTAGAGAAGCAAAAACTTTAGCAACTCCGTTTTATATTCTATCTATTATGAAGAACATTGGGGATGGCTAATATTTTAGATTCCAATTGGTAGCATGATTGAATTGGTATCAGCTCTTGGTGATGTAGTAGCTGGATGCCCCTCTCCAATAGTGACTCTATTAAACTCTCTTGAATTACCCAATTTAAATATATCTATTTTTAGATCTGCAAAAATCATAACTTGGCATACTAAATTGCAAAATCAGTACAATAGCAATTATAAAGATCATATCTTTATTTATGAAGACAACATAATATGCACACACAAAACCATAATATTAAAAACAACATAATTTCAACAAAAATAAGATGGATATTTAAAGTTATTTATTACACAAAGTTGAGGCAAAAATGTAGTTCATGAAAATCTATTTGTTATATTATCTTTGGACAACTCAGTAATAATTTACCCTGGCTAGAGTATATGATGAGCTAAAGGAAATGCCTGTCATGTCCTAAAACTATTTTTCAATAAAGAATACTTTTCATAATAAATTACTGCTTTAAGATATAATTTTGATAGCATAATTTAAACATAAAACATAAAATGTTGTAGTTGGAAATAAGTGAATTCCTTTAACTCAGGGAGGAAAGAAAATTAAATGCTTAGGATATTTTGGTTTTGTGTTTGCAATTATTTAATTTTTGTAACTACCCCAAATTTAAAAATATTTAAAATAGTTTTACACAATTCACATTCATGTTTAAAACCTCAGTACAGCCTTAAGATAAAAAGGATAAATGTAAAGAGAGATAATAAAATAAGCATTATCTCACCACCTCAGTACTCTCCAACACAATTTGTCAATGTAGATTAAAATATCACTTCCATCATATCTTCATATTACAATTAAAATTTAGTATGTCATTACGAACAGAAGGAACAAATAAAACTTGTTTGAGAGTACTCTATATTAATTTTCTATCATTAACTTCTTGGTTATGAAAATTTATGCTAAAGGTCAATGAGATTCATTCAGATTTCTGATCATTCTCTTTTATGTGTTATATTCTGGCATTCCTTAAAAACATCAAATTTTTTAAAGATTTTTTTTTTCTTTTATTCCTGAGAACCTGTGATATTCTAGATTTTTGGTTATTTATGAAACACAGGAAAGTTTCAGAGTACCCAATGACTATAGTTTGAAAGCTAAAGATACAAGAAGAGTTAAAATTGGAATATAAAATACTCCAACAGCCAATTTTTGAGTATATTTTCAAGTTTAAAAGAAACAATTTTATTTTCCACAGAGATCCCAGCCTGAGCACCACATCAGTATAAAAAAAATCAGTTTTCATTTCCTCTATAGTAACTTGAAAGATAACTGTGACATTATACTGGATCTTCACTTATCCTGGATTAACCATATTTATTGCATTTTTAATTATAAAATTTTAGAATCATAGAAAATATACAACAGCTGCCATCTTATTCTAATATATTAAAGTAAGATACTCTTCAGTTGACAATGCTGCTTTTTGCCAAGGCTGTAAGCCTAAAAATGAAAGATACATGCATCCTGCAAGATTTCTCAATTATTTAATATATACCAATAACAATATTATTTTGGTCATTACTGACTACATACCAAAGCTATGTTCCTATCATTTAATAGCACTCTTCTAAATTTTCCTATTTTACTTTTCTTCTCAAGGAGTTGGTGACACTTACCAGAGTGGGTCCTGAGGTGTCCTGTGAGGGCGTCCCTTCTTCTACAGGCGTAGCTACAGAAAGGACATTTAAACGGCTTCTCTCCAGAGTGTAACTTTATGTGTCTCAGAAGGTTGCCCTTCTGAGTAAAAGAAGCTCCACACTGGTTACAGTGGAAGGGGCGTTCACCTGCGGAAAGGAGAAGATATGGGAAGGATCAACTAGGGTATGTGCAAGTGACTAATTTGCCATCCACTGTTAACCAAAGCCAGTTCTCTATCCTAAAAAAATTTTCATCTCCCTCATAAGTCTTTTAAACATTTATCTTCCTAGAATTTACTTTGCTAATGTAGTTACCAAAGTCTCAAGCTGTACATCAAGTGACCTTTTCCCTCTATGTAGAAATGTGACAAAAGTCCTATCATTAACTCAAAAGAATAACAATAATAGCATTTACCATTGGTTGAACAACAAGGTGCTGTCACTTTACTGCCCTACTCACAATTGTATGCTTTCCATAGAATATTTCAGTTCTTTCTTACAGTGACAATAATTACATAGTATTAATTTTAACGAAAAAAATGAAGAAATTAAAGCTCATAGATCAAAATATTTTATTACACAGAGCTAGAAAGTAGTCAAGGTGAGAAACGAACCTGGTTGGTTTGACTACAAAATCTTGTTCTCTTTATTTTACCATGCTATCTCTTTAAAATTGGCAGAAAATTTTAGCTGAAAGATACTTTCCATCTAACTCCCTCATTTAGCTGATAAGGAAAGGGGTAACTAAAAGGTACAGCAAATGAACCAGCTTATAAAGCTCATTAGTACAAGATCTTCAAATACAGGCCAGGTTTCTTGATTCTCCTGGTCACTAATAGTAAAACCTTTGGCAAAACTTCCAAATAACATCATTCATCCAGACATTTTCTGTATGGTTTTGTGAAAATCATTGTTTGAAAGGAATCTTTTCTCCCTGTTTTTCTATTACTGATATTGCTATAAAGTTTTTTAAGCCTCAATTATAAGTTTGGTCTGTTGCCATCAACTGACTCACCAATGTCATCAAACATAAAAACATGCAGGTAATGAAGCAGTAAAATTGGCAAGTAGGATCAAATTGATAACATTATCAAACCATAAAGAGAATACTATTATTTCAAATTCACCTATCTCTAAAGATATACATGAAATAAAATATAAATTCATATATAAGTAAATAGAAAAAATGTATCATACGAAAGCTCAAAGTTTAGAATAAAAAGAACATTAAAAAACAATTCTCTTTTGGTTGAAGTGGACCATTTCTGTACCTGAGGTTAGATGATGATTGTAATTTTAATAGTTTTTCAAAAAGCTTACACTGAAATGTCGTTTCATCTATCTTTAACTGAAACACACACAATAATAGTGAATAAAAAAACCTCAAGTTTTTTTGGTCCTTTGACATAATGTAAATTCAATGAATCTTTTATTAAAGAAAGCTAAGAAGTATAAAGAAGATAAACTGTGGTCACTTTCTGGCAGCAGCTACTGCAAATTCTACCATATAGATTTGTTATAAAACATAGATGAATTTAAAAATTGATAGATCAGGTATATATCAAATTCTGTAGTACTTAGTGTTTCAGGAACTTAATGAAGTACATATCAAAAAAGTGTCATCTGTGTGTATGGTGGAGGTTAAGGTTTTTACTTAAAAAATCTGGAGCTCTTATGAGCTACATGTACAAGAGGACCTATATTGATAATATTGGGTTGAAAAAATTATCTATAATGTTAAAATTCCCTTAAGTGGTATCTTCTTTAGTTTGATTAATTTGGTAAGCTCTATATCTCCTTATATTAAGTCTTCCAACATAAGGTTTTAAAATAAATTGAATTTTGGCAGATATTTTTTATTTTATATATAATATACAATTTGATCCTTTGATTCTCTTTCCTAATAGAATCACAGGCTGCAACTTTTAAAATTAAGTGTTTTCCACTCCCTACCCTGCCATGAAATTACATCATAATAAAAGGGAAGATGAAAGCACTTCTTTCACAAATTAATTTTTTTTTTAAAAAAAGGAAAATAGCAAATATATATTATACTTTTCACTCCAAATATTTGATTTTACTTGTAAAATCTGTCTCTGTAAGATTTCCCAAGCAAATAACAAATTAGTTCAGAATAACATTGCAAAAGAGTTAAATTACTAAATGTGGTGAACAATTTGAAATCATGTTTGCCTTTAGATAATACTGCTATAGCATGCTGACTCAGATTTTCTTTAAACCTCCTACAATTATTGAGTTGAAATATTTCAAAATCTCTAATTTAGAGTAGTTCATTAATCAAAAATACAGCTAGTCTAAAAATTAAACAATAATAATAAATCTTTTTAAAAAAGAATTTTAAAATTCACCTAATTGAGTTTTATGAGATTAATGACAAGGTAGTTTAGTTTTTATATTTAAAAAATACTCCAGATATCTTCAAATCTTTTTAATAAGAAATTACATCTGAATTTATATGATCATCCTCAAATAGGGTAGAAGAAACAAAAGGTGACCTAGGTATATCTGGAAATATTGTTCTGTTGCTGAGTGTGGAAGTCATACTGTGTGGAAGCCTTCAGTAAGTTCCCATGGACATGGGAAGTAAAGAAGAACAAGGCATGATGAAAGTAACTAGTTTTGTTCATTTTCTGGTAAGAGAAAGAGGGCATGGAAAATAATACACTTTAATTTCAACCAGGTAGAGCTTTGGGAAATACTGATTTGAATTATGAGTAAGTCTTGGTAGATGCTTTTCACATTTGGATACTAATTTTATGGCTTTCCTCATTTTATTTGCCTAATTCCTATTAATCTCTTGACTATATGAAAAGATAATTATCATTTCAAGAGTCCAGCTGTTTTACTGTGTTCCAAACTAAAGTTAGTTATAATCATAATGAAACCCTCAATGACAATATTAGAAACAAGGATTAAAACAGAGGGTAATTTATGAGATTTTTAAAAGTATACATAGTTAAATTTCAGGAATAATCCAAATATAGGAGTAATATCCATATCTGTCTAAGAACAAAAAGTGAATTGACTCAATTTTTGAAAAAGTTATTTCTGTGAAATATTAGCAACCCTTTTATTCATGTCATGGGGTATTTTCTGCCCTAGGCATTACAGAGATAAGTGTAAAATTATTGATAATTAAGGAAAAGGTTCAGTTAACTATCTTTTCTCTATGTAAACAGTACATATGCCAAAAATTCCATACTGTCTATGCAACTTTAAAACAACATATCTCAATTATTTCTTTTAAATCATTTCTTCTTTAAATGGTCTGCAACTGGCCCTTTTTGAGTCAGTTTAGACTTTGTCTGAAAAAATATTAATCATGTTCTTCATATGTTAAAGCAAATTTTTAAGAAAACCTCACAAATTTACTAACTACATTAATGGAGTAATCCAAGCAGAAAACATTAAGTAGTTTGTTATATCCATAATGGCTAATCTTTCCCCTGGTAGGAACAAATGTCTAGACTAATAAAGCTAGATCTAGGAAAACAATTAAGACATGGTCACGTATCTTTCATGTCTATATTTTAATCTGTTGTTTTGTTTTTTCTTTTAAATCCAATATACCAATTTACTGGTCCATTTTTATTTATTGACTGGGTGAGATTATATATTATTATGAAATATATATTTCAATATTTTATATACCTTCATAAACACCTATTTCTAGATTTGCATTTAAATATTCAATTGAAATGCAAATATATATGCATCAATTTGCTTTTGGTGCATCAAAGAGAGAGGGTGCTCCTATGTTGGGTGGAACAACAACCTACAAATATGCAGAATCCCAAGCATCTGCTGAGTGCCTTTGAGCAAGAGGATGGCTGCACAAAACTGCAATGTACAAAATATGGTGCAGAAAATTGAGTTACAAAGATGGGAGTAGACTAAGGAGAGACAAAATTAAGGAAATTCTGTATTTATAATGTTCCAATCGATTTGTGTTCATGCATTAATTGATTTACTATTTCTATTTGTTTACTCTTCTCTATTTTCCCAATGAAGAGTGCCTGGAGTATCCGATGACAATATTACCTGATTACTTACTAAAGTAGCAATACCAAAGAAATAACATGAAATATATATGTTATTTAAGAAGACACTGGAATTGGTACTTTAGTAGAGTATGATAGAGAAAGAAGAAGTGGATTTAGTTTGATACTCCATGATGTTGTAATGAATTGGATGGTTGTGCATCATTTTTCACTATCAATATTAGAGGCCGGCTGTGGTGGCTCATGCCTGTAATCCCAGCACTTTGGGAGGCTGAGGCAGGGGAATTACCTGAGGTCAAGAGTTCGAGATCAGTCTGACCAACATGATGAAACCCTGTCTCTACTAAAAATACAAAAATTAGCCGGGTGCAGTGGTGGGCACCTGTAATCCCAGCTACCTGGGAGTCTGAGGCAGGAGAATCGCTTGAATCTGGGAGGCAGAGGTTGCAGTGAGCCAAGATGGAACCTCTGCACTCCAGTGTGGGCAACAGACCGAGACTTTGTCTAAAAAAAAATATATATATATATAGATAGATAGATAGATAGATAGATAGATAGATAGATAGATACACACACACACACACACACGTCTAGACTAATAAAGCTAGATCACATATATCTAGACTAATAAACACACACATATGTGTGTGTGTGTGTGTGTGTGTATTAGATATTCTATGAACTAAAAGGACTAAAAAATATGTTTCTCAAAGGCATTATAAGGTTTTTAAGACAGATACAAATAATTGGTAAGAGTGGAAAGTTCTAAAATGCAGACTAGTTCATTGTTTTAAGGAGAAAATATTTGGCTAATGACTAGATTCTGACTATATTTTTTCTCAATTGAGTTTAAGTTAAATAAATGCAAATAGACTTTCTATTCTCAAAATGGTACTAAAGTAGAGTTGAAAATGTCAGGACACACTCAGATATATAAACTGGATCATCAGAAATATGTTTAAGTGTCTAGTTTAAAGATATCATATCCACAATTTCAAAGTCGACAAGGCATGGCAGTTATCACAGCTCCTCTGTAAATGGCTATTAATTTTAAGAAAAATCTAGATCTCAAGAAAGGGTAATAATTTGCACAATACTCCAATAAACACTGATTAACAAAAAAGATAGTATTGCCAAGTGTAGTTTAACATACTCCTTGCTGTCATTAGTTGAGTGAGTCTCATATTCCTAGGATTTGTGGAAATCTGTACAACTGTTTATTAACTTTTTCATGCCAATTAGATTATTTTCAAATAAAATAATTCAACTCTACCACATTAGTAAAATATCAAAAGGACAGTAGAGTAGGTACGTAATCATTATTGTAATTACAAACTAACAATCTTCATGAATATTATTGTAGCTACAGTGAATCATTGATTAACCAAAATTTTCTAAAAACTGTACTCTGGTCCTTTGAATTTTTAAACTTCAGAACATAAAAGATTAATTAAAAATCTAAACACTGTTTTTAGTTCAGTTTGTAGGCTTACAATTTAACATTCTATGCAATTCAACTGAAAAAACCATTAGATTTTGTTTTGTTCATATTTTACCAGATAGAAGTTACACATTTGAATGAGTGTTACCTTCCTTAATATAATCACTCTTAGACAGTGAATATCCTAACTTTGTGGAACTTGTTTTTAGAACTGTAGTTAGAATTACTTCATGAGCATAGCTGAGACATTTTTAAAAATTAAAGAAAAAAAACTACGCTAGTAA
Organism: Cheracebus regulus; assembly: GCA_963574635.1. Taxonomy (NCBI): domain Eukaryota; kingdom Metazoa; phylum Chordata; class Mammalia; order Primates; family Pitheciidae; genus Cheracebus; species Cheracebus regulus. The sequence goes on along the minus strand of CAUYQU010060976.1, from coordinate 83,826 downwards.
TATAAATATTTTTAAAATATGGTGCTGTTTAAAAAGGAGATAAAAAACCAAAAAGCAAAATGTAACTCACTTATGACAGGAATAAGTGTATATGTTCTAAAGCTGATGATTTTGATTATGATAATTTAGTGTATAACTTCTCACTGTAATTTTTTTACATATCAGCCTTAGTTTACGGTCATACCTCATATTAATTTCTTGGTATACTGACATACCAAGCAATAGTGTGTTTGAACAAAACCAGTATGGGCATCAGAAAACCCTGGTTCTAGCTTCAGCAATGCCTTTACCTAAATAATGGATAATGGACAATCACTTGACTGTTTCTTCATGTTAATATGAAAGATTTGGATTAAAAAAGACTGACCTACCTTATATTGTTAATGTTTTAAGCAAGTAATTATTAAACTATTTAGAAATAAAACTTTTAAATAAATGTATTTATTGTGATTTATATTTCTTCCAAAAGAGTATATTTTAAAACTCTGAGATAAGTTATTAATATTTCACTGTATACTACTACTTTGCATTATAGTGAAAGCCATCATTACCATCAAACCAATTTTCATATGAATTTGAACTTTTTTTGTTAAGAGTCAATGATCCTCCTAGCTTACCATTTACTATCTCATTTCTGTTGTCTTTTAAAAAAATTGGCAAAGAGTTTAAAAAGACTTAAATAAGGCCTTCTCATTTGGTTAGTTTTCACAAAAAACTTTTCACCTCTCAAATGTCTAAAAATATATTCTGAATTAATCTGAGGGCTTTTTCCTCACTCTATCCCAAATTTACATATTCCAACCTGCACACCAGTCACTATTTGTCATATTCGATCCTACATATATCCTTTCAGGAGTTATAACCAACAATTATACAAAGATGGTAGCACCTCTGAACTACAAAAGCACCTGCCTGCTACTGAGATTTGTGGTAGGCAGAGACTGATTAGAAATTGTATTCCAAGGAGTTAACTGGATAAAGTGAAAATCATTCACTCTTACATAAATGCATGAGTGCCATTTTGTAGTATAAACGCTTATCTACCAAATTATATTACCTGCCCATGGGTATGGTAAAATATGTATAAAAATACAAAAACATTAAGTTACACAATGAAATTCTCCTATACCTTTTGAACCCTTATCATATTATTGCTATATTAAGAACTGTGGAAACTGAATCCCAAACTTCTTTTCTGATATGCTATTCAGATTTGAAGGCTGGAAGTCAAGACCCAGGCTACTCTCTGTTTTTCTGCAATCCAATACTAGCAGAATTCTGAAAAGGTAGTTTTCACCACTGCCACCCCTGAATAAAAAGGAAAGAGAATAGATGTCAGGTAATATCAACATCAGATGTCACAGGCAGTCATCAGGTTATTCTTTCAGCTGCTTACCAGTGTGACTCCTTTTATGTACCATAAGCACATTGGGCCCAATGCAAACCATGCCACAGACGTCACATTTCAGTTTACCATTCGGAAGCCGGATTCCTCCCTCGCCTTGAAGCTCCTGGACTTTCCTGTTGTCAGCCACCTCGCTGCTCTCAATTAGGGGTTCTTCTAGGCTGCTACCCTCATCATGGCCCCTGATCTCATCTTCACGGCTCAGGGGTTTTCTGTCACACTCTTCATCACTCTGCATTTCTAGCTTTACTGAGTTTGCTGTAATTTGAAAAGAAGAAAATAAATTTTAAATACATGTTATATATTCTCACCTACATCTCTTTTCCACTCATTGCCATTCTACTAAATGGATGAAAATGATAGATAAAGTAGAATAGGGTTCATCATCAAATGCCATGTTAATACATACTGTGTTCTGTGATATTTTAGTGAAATGTCATGAAAGTGAAGATAGCTCAGGAAAACTCTAGGTAAACAGAATGAGTCTTTATTTCTGCATACATTCGTTTCTTTAGCTTAGAAATTTGCTTTTTAAATAAGTTGTTTTAATAATCCTGGTATTGGCTTTTGAGTCTGTCACTAAGGTTACTAGGACTGAGATAAAATATTGCTTAAAACACTGAACTATGCTTCCTTTTAATTTAATGATCATTATATATACTTTATATTCTCTGTTTCACATCAGAGGACTTGTATAAACCTGCTTCTGGACAGAGCAAGAGAAACAATTCAGGATCTTAATCCAGCAAATGTCTTTGGCATATGAAGATACACTGTCAAGGCAAATGTTCTAAAATCAGACTAAACACATATATTCAGTTTAGAGCTATATAAATGTAGTGCCCCGACCTCTTATGCTCTTAAGTTACTCTGTTAATTTTTTCTATCTAAAAAAATTACCTATGGAGCATGTTGTTTGAAAATAAAAGTATTCTAACTCTAATCTATGCACACCAAAAAAACAGCTAATCACAGGAATGGCATAGCATGCATGTACACACTTGCTTGTTAAGAAATTGAATGCCTTCTGCTTGCTGTTTTTGGATCATCCCACAGAAAAGTTGGAATTTTGTTAGCACGGCCCTCATTCTGGATTGCTGACAGAGTCTTTTCATAAAGCAGAAACAAGCTTTGAGTATCCGTTTTTTTATCCAGTAATATTGAAAATTTCTTAAGAAGTCATATCAAAGTTACTAAGCAAAACAACTTATTTGGTACTATTTGATCAGAGGAAATATTTTCATAAAAAGGAAGTAAGTTCTTTTCACTGCCAAAAGAAAGTCATTTGCACTGTGGTAATTTATGTGCCAAATCACCACACAGTCTGTGATTTGTCGTTAGTACTTATTACAAGAGGGTGCACTATCAAAATGGCTTTCTCTCCTTGGTGTGCCTCTATTAACTAGAGGCAGAGTAGTAGAAGAGTACTACCATTATAATCTTGAACTAATTATTTAACTGAGTCTTACATTTGCAAAACAGAAATGAATTCAATTACTGAATGAAGTTTGAGCTGAACAGTTTAGATATTAAGAGTGAAGACAGTGAGAAACTTAGGTTTAATTTCATCATGTCCTTTATAAAATGGAGATGATAATGGTACTGACTTGCTATGGTTCCTATGAGCATTAAATGAGTAAATATAGGAGATGTGCTTATCTTCTATTTTTTTTCTGGACATAACAGTGTTCTATTTCATAAGGTTTTTGTGAAGATCAATCAACTTAGAGTACATAAACTACTCTGAGATCTACAAAGTGATATACATCCTTCCTGGACCCATCTCTAATAGAGTACTGACTACATTGAGTTTTACCCTATTTACAAATTTTTACTACCTAATGTTTTTTTAAAAGAGCTGGACAATTTTTTTATTTTTTTATTTTTCTTTTGAGATGGAATCTCAGTCTGTTGCCAGGCTGGAGTGCAGTGGCACAATCTCAGCTCAGTGCAACCTCTGCCTCCTGGGTAACTGACACTGCAGGTAAGTGCCACCACGCCCAGCTAATTTTTCTATTTTTAGTGGAGTGGAGGTTTCACGTTGGCCAGGATGGTCTCGATCTCTTGATCTTGTGATCCACCCACCTCGGCCTCCCAAAGTAATGGGATTACAGGTGTGAACCACCATGACCAGCCAATTTGGGACAGTATTTAATCCATATCTATATTGCCAGCATGCTCAAGAAAGTTGTGGTATATAGGATATGTTCAAGGAGTATTCACTGAGATGTTTTATTAACTTAATTAAAGAGTTTTATTGCTTTACACTTGCTTTACGTGTTTAAAGAACCCGTAAGCATGGCAAAGAAAAAACAAACAACATAAAAAAATTAAGTTCTTTTGTAACCAAGCTCACAATCTTTCAGGCCCTATCTCAAAGGCAACCAGTATCATAATTTTCAAATTCCAAAGAGTCTGAATCCCTTTTATAAATGTAGTGTAATTTGTTCATCCAGTTCATCATTGGAAATTCAAATTTATTTCTTGTTTCTTGCAATTACAGACATTATTTTACAATACCACATAGTTCTGTCAATCTGGCAGATTAAAACCAGTACTTTACTATGGTTTTTAAAAAGCATTTTAAATTATGAGTGAAGTTGGACATCTTTTTCTAAGTTGAAATGTTCTTTATTTTTTCCCAGAATTGTTTATCAAAATTGCCTGCCGATTTTTCTATTAGATTATCAGTCTTTTCTCACTGAATTTAAATGCTCTTTTTATACTAAGGAACTTAGCCCTGTGTTTATGATGTGTTTTGCAAAAATGTTGGTTTATGTTTTTACTCAAGGGCATTTTTTGGCATATATGCTAATTTCACATGTTGAATTTTTAATGTCTTCAGTTATGGCTCCTGGATTCTATATCTTGGATGAATAGTTTTTCCATAATCTAAGTAATTCTTCCATGATATTTTTTCTGGTAAGGAAAACTTTTAAAATCAATGCAAAATGCTATTGCTTACCTCATATAGTCCTACACTTCATTCATAATTGTCATTTAAAATTAAAAAAGAAAATCACTGAAAAGTATAACTTTACATAGCATGACTCTATTTCACTTAGTGTGCATAAAGTTTATCAGAATTCCATTTCAGGAATGAAAAAATACATAACTGGAAGTGTAGTTTTAGAACCTGAAACTGTGTCTCTTAAATTTCAAAATAGCTCAGAGTTGTGAAAAACAGACTGACATTATACTATTAAGTGATCTTTATTACCTACTGAGAATATTATAATTGGGAAATTAAAATATAACATCAAACAGATAAAAATGTTATTTTTTAAAAAGTATGAGATACTACAAATATAGTTAGAACTTTCTATCTATAGAAGAATATACTTCAAATAAAGAAAAAAATGCATACTTTGCTAAAAAAGAAATAGATAATAAATAGTTAAGCTGTAGTAATCCCTTCTCTAACAATACTATAAAGAATTACATGTTTATAATATATAAATGTGTACATTTTTGCTGTACTGACACAGTAAATCAATAAAGTGCAGCACATTTTAATATACACATCATAGATTAAATTTTGCATATACATGGTGCCTATATACAAACAAAATCCCAGCATATCTAATTTTAACCCATTTTACTAAAATTAGGTTGAATTTCTAGAAAAAGAAATTATTCTTTGAATATTAACTATTAAATAGAAAAGTTTTCTCCACTCATAGAAACTCTCTCATGATTTATTTTCACTAGTTAAGATGTTTTTAATTAATGTAGAGCACCTAATATTTTAATTGATTAATGATTACACGTAAGTAGTAAACTTAAGTGTACCATAAATTATAATTTATATATTAATAAGACTTTTATTATATTTGTAGCTATACTATATGATGCTACAACTATTGAATCACAACTATTAATCACTGAACAATAATATTCAGCTCCTTTAGTTTTCAAATCTTTGGAATTAGATTTTTAATCTTCATTACAGGAAATTTCTTAGCATTTATAACTAATTGTTATATCCATATTTTAGTAGACTCAGGTTTGTGAATATACAAAAAGAATAAGTTAATAGAAAAAACTGCTATGATAAAGTTGATGTAGAAAAAGCTTTGAATATATTTCAGGATAAAAAGTGCCACATATTTTCCAAACAAAATGCTTCATAATATAAACATTCTTATGAAGTCAAGATTTTTCCCTCTTCTTTATGCTTTCAAAATACTATTTATAAACACCTGAATGTAATCTTGATGCCATAAAAACAATAGTTTAATCAATTCCATTTACAAATGACAAGAAGTAAAGACACTTGTACAGATTCTCTTTTTTAAAGTGACTTTCAGGCCAAACAATTTTCAATTATAAAAGTTTCTTCAGTAATCATTCTAGGCTCTCTACAATCAAAAGCTTCATAACAGTCATTGCTTCCAGATACATAATAGTGACTGGATAGTTACACTAGACTTGCCTTTAATTAACTAATATGGTAATAAAGGATAACTAATAAAAGCCTTTACGCAGGTAAAAAGGTATAGATCACTGTGAAAAAAAGGTAGAATCTAAAACCAAATGAGGCAAAATCATGTTATTTTGTGAAGCTATTAAAAACTAATTTAATCCACTCAATGTCATAATGGACATTTTCTTTGCCACCATTAAACTTGAAAAAGTAAAAAAAAATATATCAAAATCCAAATTTTACTCACGTAAGAACAGAAAGGCATTACATACATTTGTAGACTTTACATTCATTCAGGTCATCTATCTTGGCCAATAAAGAAAAAAGACAGCACTGAATTCTCTTTAAAAATCATTAAACCAGTAAATATTTATTAAGTGTTTACTACTTGCCTAATACTTTGACAATAATGATAGTAAATGTTTAAAGCTTAAATCAAAAAAATAGTATTAACTTAAATAAGAAACTCATATTAACAGAAGAGTATGTACTCCAAAAATGGTCATGAAAGAGTTCATGAGTAAGAATACAGGAAATATTTTACTAACATATATAACTCGGTTACATAATAAATTTACTGAACTGAACAATATATAAATGTAAAAATGCATTTCATTAAAACTTGGACATTTTACTTTACTACTTTTTATAACTTCACAAAGTCATCCATCTGTGCAAGACAGCATATGATTTTGTAGTCTGGCAATTTATTTCTTCAAATAATATGAATTCTCAATTTTTAAAATTTTTAAGAAAAAGATCACTTTATATGCATGATAAATATATTATTAATTTTGAATTTTCAAATTAAGAGAATAAATTCTACCCTCATCATTGGAATTTGATTTTCACAAATAATCCTATAATTTTTTAAAGTCAAGTTCTAGAAACAGCATACATAGTATCAGAACTGAAAATATCATTTCAAACATTTTTGAATATATAAATATTAAACTTTCTACAACTGAAAACTTTATTATTAATATGACCTGATTCTACCAATCTACAAACAAGTTAGTCAAGTTTCCTAACCAGGAAAATAGTGCAGAAGGATTATGATTTATTTTCTTTATTTAAAATGATATATTTATTGATCTTATAGAATATAAAATAAGCTTTCTAGTTTTCTATGAAATTAGTGACTTACTTTAGTTGCCAAAGTGCACATTTTAATTTTAATTTTTAAAGAAATTAAATATTTTGAGAATTAAAGAAATATTTGTTTCACAGTGTTGAACAGAATATAGTAAAATACAATTCTTACTTACAAAATGAAAAAAATATGTATTTCAGGTATGATGAATAAGTGGACTTTTTATATGCTTGCTTTCTGTTCCATGAAAATTCAAGTGGGCACTTAGAGATTTTATAACTTATAAGCATGAATGTTCCTCAGTTTATGCCAGACACTTGAAATGGTTTTATATACACTAATTGAACCAATATGGCTATCTAATAATTTATTGAAGTTGCTTCTATACGAATATAACTCTCTCTCTCATTTAAACTTTCTAAACAGAAACACCAAACATGATTAAATTCCTGTTAATATCCCAATAGCTGTTTAAATAATGTGTTAGGAAAACAAACTGCCTTCAAAACTGTGATGTAAAGCCCAACTATTTACTAAGAATTTACCAACAGTCTAAACAATTAAAGCAAAACCACAACAAAAATTATTTTAAGGTATATGCAATCATTTTTTTTTTTCTGAGACAGAGTCACTGAGGCTAATGGGCAGTGGCTGGATCTCAGCTCACTGCAACCTCTGCCTCCCAGGTTCAAGCAATTCTCTGCCTCAGCCTCCGGAGTAGCTGGGATCACGGGTGCCTACCACCATGTCTGGCTAATTTCTTGTATTTTTAGTAGAGATGGGGTTTTACCATCTTGGCCAGGCTGGTCTTGAACTCCTGACCTCATGATCCACTCGCCTCAGCCTCCCAAAGTGCTGGGATTACAGGCGTGAGCCACCATGCCTGGCTATATGTAATCATTTTTTTAATATCCTCAGCAAAATCCCACACATATATTTGTTCCTTTTGACTGTGGATAAATAGGTGGATGAGTCTTGAAAAATAGCTTCTTCACAACATCCTTAAAGAATTTTTTTTATAAATGATTGGACATGTACAGACACTGGTGTCACTGAGCTTCAGCTGAGCCACTTCTGGGTAGCATTCTAAATTTGTACATCACATCACCTCACTTTTCTCTCCATCCTCTTTCTTCTCTGTTCAATATAGCTATATTACGTGTTTCTCAAACCCACTGGAGTTACTCCAGATTAAGATAGTACTGATTTCTGAAATACTGTTATTATTTCAAAAACAGTGTAGTGGTGTTACCCTGCACCTGAAGGCAGAAAACTAGGGACTCTACCACCCCTTCTGCCATTTCACTTGTTATGGCACCTTGGGAAATTTGTTTATCCTGACTCAGTCACTAGTACCACCTAAAATATGGAGAAGAATAATACTTGATGTTCCTGAAAACAGCAGGCTAGATAAAATAATCTATGGTAGACTACAGATTTAGAATCGTTTTAATGAAAACAGTAATAATAATGATAATAATAATATAAAAATAAGACAGTTTTTATGATTTATAAAATACTGACATATTCTTTTTCGACACTCAAAAATGACTGCATAGTAGGAAGGGCAGCCACAGATAAACACTGAAGCATGGTTACGTGGCTATTGAAAGGATGCAAGTTAGTAAATGTGAGCCTGATATCAATTACTCAAGATCTTTTGACTTGTAGCCTACCCATCCTTTTATGACATGATACTGAAACAAGTAACTGACATTAGTATTATATTTAGGACAAAAATCAGTCATAGGCAAGGAGTTCTTTTGATAGCTGTAAAACTATGTCCACCAGTTGAAGAGGATACCAGAAATTTAAGTCCAGAATGGTCAGATAAAGAAACATTAAGTTTCCATAAATCAAACTATTGAATCATGACCTTCTATCAAAACAGGGGTGCATGTCTCACTCAAAATAACTACCTCCTAATTTTAAAATCTGCTTTGTGTTGTCAAGGGTGTGTCCATGCAATATACCTAGTTGCTGAAGCATCTGTCAATATTTGATCCTTTCCTTCTCCCCTCTATTCTTTACATTAATTTCTATACTCCTTGTCATGCTATGACTTATCGGTGGTAGGTCAAGACAGCAATTTGAGCAGTAAGTCAATATTATCAATTTTAATCTCTAAACCAATAGTTTATGAAGGATAGCATTTCAGGATTTGCTTTGTGGTCATGTTTTGACAGTCTTGTGTCAATTGTTGATATAAAGATAAATCACACCTATGAGTTGGTAATGCAGAATTTTATTTACATTTAAACAGATCTTGGCAACAAAATAAAGACCAAAAATTTCCTCCCTACTTTCATGGAAAAAAATGTAAAAGAAAGGTGAGCAAAATATCTAACTTCCTGATGACCCTCCACAAGGCATGAAACCTTATATAGCATGCACATCATCAAAATACACACCTTCATTACCTAGCACAGTAGCACCATTGTGGCCCACAGATGGAGTTTCTATTTTTTGGCTGACAACTAGTTCATGGGAACTATACAATGCACAGAAAATAAACCTACTTTAAATAGAAATGCCACAGCAAACATCCTTTCAATGAATGATTTCATTTGCCAAGTCCTAAAGGTTCCATATCTTCTGTGTCTTGCATATCCAACTGTTTTTGCATCTTCTTGGGCAATACAACTACTTTAAGATCCCCATGACCTCTCACCTGGAAGAGCATCAACAACTTTCTAACTGGTCTCTTTTCTTCAAACTTTTTGCCAGACTTTTCTCCCCCAATTCATCCTATATTCAGTTGTTAGATTAATCTTCCTTGTGCAGAATTTATATTACTCTTCTAAATGTCTTCAAGGACTGCCTACTGCCTACACATTCAATACAAAGGTATTGGTGTGGAATTTAAGGATGTCTACAATATAGTCCCATCATATTCCTCAGCCATATGCCCTATGAGTCTTTTAGTTACTTGTACCTTTTCCAGTCAAACCATTGTCCTCAGTCTTCCTGTAACACATTTATACATCTCTACCTACTGTTTTTTTTTTTCCCCAAGCCCCTGGTTTTATTTTCTGGAATACTTCCCCTGTTTCTATAAAAATTAGCACACCATTAAAGGATCACTTATCTGCTACCTTTTTTCATGAATGTTTTCTGAGCACAAAGTTCATCTCCTATGAAACTTATGTCACCTTACATTAAGTGACTTCATTAGTACATTTGCCTTACCTCTACACTGCTTACAGTGTAAGGTCCTTGAAAGGAAATACTGCCTTTATTCATAGTTGTAAAATCATAATGTCCTTACATATATGAAGCACCCAATATGTATTTGTTGAACCATTGCTACTGACTTACATATATATATATTTTTTAATTACTGAGACCTCACATAAATCAACCACAGGTGATGAATAAATATAACAATACAGAGTTAAGTTTTAAACACAAATTGTCAACATCAACATAATATTAATTAAAGAACCATTACTGACAGGAAAGAATTTAGGCACATTATATATATATATCAACTGAATTAATCACAATAGCCACTCTATGAAGTATGTAATTTTATCCTCATCTTACAAATGAGAAAACTGAAGCTCAAAATCAGTGAAGGAACATATCCAAATCATATAAATATTCAGAATCAGAGCTGCGACTGGAACTCAGAACTGATGACCAAATTCTTCTTATTTCCCAATGACACCAAAAGCAAAGTAGCTAGCAGTAGTTAGTAAATAAAAAAAAAGATGTCAATATGTTAAAGAATGATACCTTTGAATCAGTGTATACAATCTGATATGTTTTTTGCTCCACAGTAGAATACAGGTGTAGTAGATTGCCAGCTTGAGGTAAAGAGAAATTTGTCTGAGTGAGCCTGTTTTGGAAGAAGACCAGCTTATACTGCCAAATTTCCTGAGCATGGATTTTACTTCATATAAGAGCAATCTACTTTGAACTGGTGTTTGGCAACCATCTGCTTAACATAACTGTGGGAGGCTTATGAGGCAAATTACATTGTGAAATTATCTCTTTAATAAGGGGAGTACAAAATTCTTAACCTAACTTCTGTAAGAAGTAAAATCATTACTATAAAATCCAGCTGAGTGGGTATGTTCCCAAAGGGACCCACAACATAGGATTGCCAGAGGTCACTAAGGACGCTTAAATGAGGTCAGAAGGCAAGGCTGCTGGCAGTCTAAACAGAAAGAGATAAGGAATGGAGCAGGGTTTCTATCACTGGGCAACAGCAACAGTGGGAGGAACCAAAGCAGTGCAACACACTTCAGCAGCTTTACTGGGTCTCTGAAGTAAAGCAACAGGGGAACCTAACAGCTTTTCATACCCCAGGTTCAAATATCCTTGAGTCATACACATTGAGATCAAGCCTACAGAAGTTCTTTCTCTGCTGTTCTTCCATAAACACTGCACTATTTGTCTGAGTCAAATAAACAAGGGTCTGCATTTGGCCCTGAGATGCAGGATTGGTCAGTTAGAAATTAATAACCAATAAAATCTATCAAGTAGTGAGAAAGAGAAAACTTGTGGTGATTAAGGGGAATTAAAACAAATTTTGACAGATCAGTGCCAGATACTTATTTTCTACAATGTAGCAGCAGCAGTTTTTGTTGTTGTTGTTGTTTTTTTACAATGCTCATATCTAGTTTCCTAATGTTAATGAATGAATAAACATTTTAAGGAGGATTACAGAACGTATATAACTAAAGGCAAAAACATTTACAAAGCAGCATATGAAGTATTTAAATCATGGAAATGCCAGATTATAATATCTGCGTTTAAATGCTTACATATATGATTGTTAGGAAGTCACTTGCTATCTCCCTGCTTCCCACTGTATAAAGTAAAGATAATATCCTCTACATTAAAATTGTCAAGACTGGAAGAGCATGCAATCACTCACTTAGAGCAAGCAACATAGCCCTGTGGTTAAAGAGCAAGGGCTCCAGATCCAGCGTTTTGGAGTTTAAGGCTAGGTTCTTTCATTTCTAAGTTACGTGACCTTAGAAAATCTGTTTCAATTTTCTCATCTATAAAATCAAAATAACGACACAGCTGCTTCCTAGGGTTGTTCTGAGTATTAAATATAATGGTATAAACAATACACCTGGAACTATTTTGCTTATTAATACATCTATATGAAAGCATTTCATAAATATCAATATCAAACAAACATAAATCTGGGGTTATGTTTACTACATGTAAGTACAGGGAAGATACAGAAAGCTTTATGAAAAACATGTCAGGTAAAATAGTACTTATAGCTTGGATATGACTTAAATATAAGGAGAACTAGATGGCACTCAAGAGAGGGGCAAGCATGAAGAGAGGAAAAAGGCATGAGTACATATTGGTTGTGAGTAACACCATTTTTTCCAGAATGGATACACTTAATGGGTAATATATAATAGAACATATTCTAAAAACCAGAGTATTTAAAATTGAGTAAAGCACAAGAGAATTAATGCTTGAATGGCAGTAATTTCAAAAGACAAATGCTGTTAACTTATTAGTTGGACAACCAAGTATGAAGAACTCTTAAGAAATCATTCAAAATTACTCACTGAGCATCTGCTCTGTACCAAGCACCATGATGCAGTAGTGAACAAGACAGATATAGTTCCTGTTTTTATGGCACTAGTGAAAGATATGTATTTAGACATATATGTCTATCTTTTTATATATATAGGCAATTGTGCACTGTAAAATATTTTGATGAAAAAAACTAGCACTCATAAGCCCCACACCACCATGAAAGAATATTCAGCTACTATAAAACTTCAGGGCAAAATGTACAGCATAAATAATCAAGAAATATTCTCATAAGATCACTAATTCAAATAGATAACTTCGCATTGTAAGTAGTTACTTTAAGCATGTCATCCTTGTACTTATGAACTGAAGTCTTGATTATTCAATGAGTTATCTGTCTCCATTTCTAAATCATCATTTAACCAGCTTTCTAAAGTTCATAACTAAAGTATATGAAACATATTAAAGTGATGACTATGCACCATAGAAAGCAAAGTAGACAGACATATAGGGTATAGTTAAAGGGCATATAAATAGCTTTCTTTTAACACTTGTATATGTATGATATTACACTAATCAGATGTAAGAGAGTTCCTTATTCATTTACAAAATACTTCTTTTAGAATACTTGATGTTTTCTGGTCAGGTAAGTAGATTAAAATTTATACAAACTGAATTTTATTTCTTCTATTAACTGGTGATTTAGCACCGAAGATCACATCTATGTCACCTAGAATTGTACAAGTTACCTTCTAAGAGGCTTAGCTTCCTTATCTGTGAAATAAAGGTAATGCTACTTATTTGTACAGGCAAAATGCTTAAAAGCCTACCTACCTGATGTTAAGGATCTTGCAGTCCCTTCAGTCTATAGTATCTATGATTACAGAATACAACCAGACTATTTTTTAAGTTTTATATAAATAACAATTTGTGTAACTGGTAATAGTTATTAGTCACTATATAAGTAATAGTATAAATTTATTTATACAAAATCTATTCCTAGGTTTGAGGTTTGAGTAAAGATCTACTTTTTAGATCATATATTTGAAACCTCTGGGCATGCCTAATTCTATATGTTCATGTGTTTCTGAGGGTCACAGGTCACAGCATGTTTAAATGTGAATGTACATTTATATATATGCACAGTAATATACTGGAAACCTAGTTGGTATGTGTGCAGGATGTTCTTTATGAAACAATAAATGTTAGCTACTTAAGCAAAAAATAGTGCAATGTGATAAATGTGTCATCCCCATGTGTTTCCTTCAGTTGAATGTTGGCTAGTATCCAGGAGGGAGAAAAAAACACACACACACACACAAAACAAACACAACATACTCAAAACTTTAAAAAGAAAAACGAAGTGTTACAACCTTCACAAAAAGCATAAAGTCCTTGACTCAAATAATGTTATAAAGACTCTTTTGAATTTTACCTTTTTCTACTTTGTCCCCATCAGGATGTGAACCCTGCCATTATGTATGGCTTGCGGCTGTTTGCATGTTTCCTCCCCATCTGGGACTAGGAGGCAAATTGCAGGTTTCCAGGGAGGGGAATGCTCTTACAGTAGGGATCACCTCAGCACTTCACATGGATTGTGCCAAGCCCAGTGATACCAGCTACCTTGCTCCCTGTGACAACCTAACCACCAGGTTTTATACTTTTTGTTACTGAAAATATGTAAGGTGTTAGTTTCAGAAGACTAAAGTCTTTGTTTTCTTAAAGGCTATAAACATATGAACAAGCTTTAAAAGTTATTTTAATCTTCTTCCACCTTTAAAATGAATGCAATTATTTCAGCAGCACAAAAATGCCCAAATCTACCTTTTTGTCATTCTCATCTTACAAAGCCCACTGTCTTCCCTCACGTTCCTAGCAGGTTGCCTTTTTTCAAGGCAGCACATGCTTATAAAAGCACTTCTCATTCCATGGAAGCTGTCAGCAATTACTGCAATGAACTTTAAATCTTTTTCCTCTAACTACTGTAGTATTCTAGAAATAATGACACAACTTCTCACTGCTTTAAAATGTCAAGCTGACCACTCAGAAATTCAAGCTATGTTTCTCCAGGAAGGTCCAAATGATAAGTCATTTTATGTGCCTTCCATTTTATCTCCTATTCCATTACTACACTGCCTAACACCTTCACAGTATAGCAACACCTCCTGGGACAAGCTGCAACCTAAACGAAACACAAAAGCTGCAACCTGAACAAAGTTAACAACATGTGTTTGGCAAGAGCAAGCTTTTTTTTTTTCCTTTTCTTTACTTGATCTAACACTATCAGTTGAATTAATTTTATTTTCTTCCTCATAGTGCTATTTCTAAGCAGATTAAACCTATTGCGTGACTAATTTACCTAGTGGCAAGGTAGCCTGCCTTTAATTGTGAAATATTTTTAACAATAAACACCCAACATACTCCATTATTTTTAAGCATTTTGAGATTAAATTTATATTCAAATGTCTGGTTTGACTTTTATACTCAGAAAGAGGAAAAAAAAATTACCTTTCAGAAATTTGAAATAGCTTCCTTAAACTCAGGAAGCTTTAAACTTCCAGCTGACATGAGAATTATCGATTTACAAGGTTAATATGAATACAGTAAAATCCTGATAGTTTTTCAAATAATATGGAAAATACAGAACATATTTTAACTATGCTTAATTATGGAAAAGAGACATCTATTATTAAGAAAGAGATCAAGTAAGTCTTAAATGGCATTATCTTTAACTACATAACAGAAAATTAAGGAAGAGAATCTGGAAGAATAGCTTTTATAGATAGAAAATTTAGCTTCTTCCTTTACATATTAAAACTCTTGTTGCTACTTACATCTAGTAAAAGAAAAAGAGTGTGTGCTTGGGAAGTCACTGGATTGTATTCCAGGATCAGGGAATTCACAGATTTTCCGGATACACTCTTCCCATAGTCACTTTCCCATAACAGAAAAACAAATAAGCAAATCAATTTATCTAGTATCTATTTATAGAGTGCAGTATACACACTAGACACTGCTAAGTACTGGAGCTATAGGACTAAACAAGACAGGCACGGCTTATAGTCTGCTTGGGGATAGAGACAATCCCAACAATGTAAGCAGTTCTCTGACAAGGACAGTACAGAATGCCACAAGCGAGCACAATCTCAGTGGTAAAACACAGTATGTGAATGGAACTAAAAGGAAGAGACAGGACAGTTAATGATGGTGTCCAGGTCTCTCAAAATAATACTGCTGGAAACGAAAGATTTAAGGCCCTTAAAGGCTAAAATGCAGGGCCAATGGGGCCATAGGAATTTATTCATTCTGTGGGCTAGTTTTGTGAAATTGATAGCAATGAAAGGAACAAATGAACTGAGAGGGAAAAGTACTAACATTTAGGGAAGGTGCATTTAGTTGGGTGTCCTTTGATGTTAGCTATTTAATTAACGAACAAATCTTTCCAGTAAGTATTAGCTTCATTTTATACAAAAGGAAGCTGAGGATCAGGACTACATCATAATGTTGAATAATACTGTGTCTGAACCAGCCAAAAACCATCATAATGTATATCATTGGCTATAAAGGAAACCAAGTTGGGAGAAAATGTTTCTACAAATATGAGAATTCAAAGCCTTTTTCCATTAATGGGACCATTTATATTTTACTAGATATCATACGAACAAATATTTATTAGCAACTGATATCTGAATATTATGGAATAAAAATATACAGCATTAAAAAAAAGTTAATTTGCTATGTAATATGCCAACAAGTGAAATGCAACAAAATAAATAGAAAAATGCAAAGAATCTGCAGAGAAAAGAAATGGAATGCAACGAGTGAGTCTAAGAACTGGACTTTTACGCCTGGTTTTAAGGTGATAAAATGTGAGTGTTCATTCATTTACTCAACAAATATTTATAGGGTAAGACTTTTGTACCAGACACACTGCTAAGCACTATAGATACAGTAACAATCAAGTCATAGTCCTAACTTCATATTCTGTTTATATTAGGTAAAGACAAGAAGAGGTCAGAATCTCTCTACTACAAGAGTCTGTCTGTGTGGAAGGAGGGGTTAGTATAAAGGCACAGAATTGGGAAGAAGAAAGGCTCACAGCAATTCACTTAAATTCCTGGAATTAAGGACTTGTAGCCCTATCATATATCCCTCTATGAGAAATAGCATCATTTCATTATGACTTTACACATCTGTACCTTTCTTTTTATTATGTAAACAACTAATAAAGCAGAATATTTACTGGTGAAAATATACATGTCAGTATCAACTGGTAGTTCTCACTAATAATTCCTAGGTTGTTTCCACCACAATTATAAACAAAATTATATAATAGTCATTTTTTTTCACTATGAAGGTAGCCCTACAATGTAAGCAAAACCTAAAAATATTAAAATGAAACATACTCGTATACACACACACAATTTTTTATGAAAACCTAAAATGAAACCTCTTCAAACCATTATATTCACCATCATTAGATACAAGATTGCTATGACAAGTAATAGAACATTGGTCAAAAATAATAGCTTGGTTAAAATTTCCACATGCTGATAATAGTTGCAAGCTTTCACTATGTTGCCATATTATCAGTCTTTATGAAATTCACTTGTCAGTTCCGTTTCAAAACAGTGAATTCTCGCCCTGCATGACAGGGGTAAAATTAAAATCTCTTTTCTTTTCCCAATCAAATCAGCTAACGATGAAATATAAGAAAAGAGTAACTCAGAAATTTCTGTCACTAATTGGTCAAGAAAAGATTTGTTTTCAAATCCCTGTCCTTTGTTTTTTTTTTTTCTGTTTCAACTGATGATCTCCCCAAATGTTACTAGTCAGCTACTTCTTCTCTTTGAAAACTCACTTTGTCACCAGCAAATATATTGAGTAAAACTAGCTGAAAATACGTAGTGCTATAGAATAGCATGCAATAATGCAATAGAGAGTCTACAATCTGCAGATTTTATTATCATTATCATTCACTGGGTACTGAACTTATCCCTGTAGCAGAATCACCAAGCAGCTCATTCAAAGATAGAGAAGGCAAATATACCTTTCTACATATTTACTTTAGTTATAAACTTTTAAAAGCCTTAGTGAATTTCAGCACTCTTGAAAGTAAGTCTGTTAAGAGAAAGGACCATATTTATTTGTTTCCCCATTTATAGGGCACCTTATGAAGCCCTGCACATTAGGTACATTAAACTTTGTATTTTCTAGTGTTTTTATTTTAAGCTTCTGTTGAAAACTGTTAAACATAGCAACTCAATAAAAATTAAGTATGGCCTAGAAGAAGATATAAAAATTCAACTAAAATGACACATGAACATGAAATCTAAGGCATTCAGTTAGAGCCTGAATTTATGTTGTTTTATAAATTTTATTCTGTGTAAGCTTCTTCAATATTCTCAAATGATGGCCAATGTTTCCTTTTTTTGTTCATTTAATAATGCACAAATTCAGTAAATATTCTGGTAGAATACTTATCCAGTACAAGTACAATATTGTCTTGGATGCAAGAAGGCAGAAGATTTACAGGAATAGATGTAAATATTTTACTTAAAAACCTTAAGGTCTACTTAATATGTCATTAGCCCATATTCTTCATGGTTTGGAAGAAGTGAAAGATGAACACTGTTTTTCCACTCCTTGAAAAAAATCACAAATAAAAGTTAATACAGGAAGTTAATACAGTTAATCTGGTACTAGGCACTGAGATACAATAATGCTATCACAGAACTAGAAGTAATATTTCTAGATTCTACTGCTGGTTAGTGATGGAGTTCAGTGAGTAAAAGTGGTTGTAAATGTTAGTGTCTCAGTTTCCCAATAAGTAACCAGAAATAAGCTAACTCCCTATTTACCACAGAAAAAGTTTATAAAAATTAAACAAACAAACAAAAAGAAAACACTTCTAGGAAAACATTAAACAAATTATAGTAATCCATTTTGACATGATCTATTTTTCATAAACATAAAAATGTTTTAGAGTGTGACAGAATTATTCAAATTCTTGAAAGCATGTTATACTTCTGAAAGATGTAACACTACAAGAAAAACAGCAGAAAAATCAACATATACTTCACCTTTCCAAAATGCAAAGCACATATTAAATACATAAAATGAAAATCAGGGAAGTGAAAGCCATGTTAACATCTAACAAATCAGAAGGCCATAAAAACTTATAAATTCCCTATTTTTTTTTTTTTTGAGATGCAGTCTCACTCTGTCACCTAGGCTGGAGTGTAGTGGCGCCATCTTGGCTCACTGCAACCTCCGCCTCTCTAAATAATCTAAATTTTAAAAATTCAGAATGATGTGAAGAATTAACTCTAAAAATCCAGAAGTAGAAAAAAATAAATTTCAATTTCACAATTCCTGGGATCCAGAAACTTGTACCTATTTGACCCAGCTCCTATAATTGCATTTCCCTGGTCCCTTGAATGTATTTTACTATTCTCTCAAACCGAGAAAAGTAAGAATATTCATCGTTTTGTTGGAAACATCAGAACATTGATTTAAATATCATACAAATGAAAAAGAGCAAAAAGAATAAACTTTGGAGAGACACATCTATTTCTAACTAAAAACATGAACACAGTAGAAGTATTTTGCCCTTTACTTTTTAACCCCGTATAAAACTAAGTCAAGGAAAATATATTATTCTGACATGTTTATAACTATTATATAAAATCAACTATCACCTAACTAGAGGAATGTGTTCTGATAAATGTGTCCTGAGGTGTGAACATTATCAAGTGTACATCACAAATCTAGACAGGATAACCTACTTCATATCTAGTCTGTATGGTATACATTGTCTATTGCCCCTAAGCTACAAACATGCACAGCATGTTACCGTTCTGAATACGTAGGCAATTGTAACACAATGGTATTTGTATAACTAAACACAGAAAATGTACCTTAAAAATGCCCTATTTATAATATATGGAATCACCATTTTATATGTTGTATATGTGGTCTATCATTGAATGAAAAGTCATCAGGCATGCACATGACTGCACAAATATTTATGCCAAATACTAAAATCCAGATGGAACATTAGTTAGAATATACAAAAGCCTCACAAAACTCTTAAATCCAATCAATGGATTTAAGAGGTGTAATCAATTGGATTATGCTTACATACATATTTTTTAGAAGACTGACGTTGCATTAGAAGCTGTAATTCAAATTTCACTAAGAATCTAGATTCTTTCTGTTTTGTACTTTGGTTTTTGTCAAGTTTTGCTAGAGTAACAGAATGCCAGATTTTCTGCAATTATTTCATTAGAAAAAACCTCCCCTTACACAGTCTATTAAAATTTCATTCATCAAGCCTTATTAATATGGTGATAAATTTATTACCATTGTATTTAAATGGTTATTAAATATAAGTGTAATTTATTCAGGCTAGAGAGACAAGCATGGATACTGAAAAAGTGGTTTTCTTCTTAAAACCAACGTTCAGTTATTTCAGATTTCAACTATGTGTATACTTTTCTAGAAGACAATTCTAAAGTGGCTTTCAAACTGTTCCTTAGCTATACACTATACAGGTACCTGAGACAGTCTCATCAAAAGAGAAATACTGAAGTCTATACTGCCTTATTTTGTTCAAAGTTTTGTTCTGCTGGCTTTCAACATATGTCCCATTCCCATTTATTAACATTAAATATGAAATAGTAAATCTCATGGGGAAAAGTTTTATAAAAGCTAATCTCTGCTTTAGAGAAACAATCTATTGGCACATACTGTATGTGTTTATGTTCATTAGCAAATTGGCCATTGCAATACTTAAAATTAGGGTATCAGCTGAAATGTTACATTGATGCCAAAGTAATTGTGGTTTTTGCCATTAATATTTAAAATGAACCAAGAAATAAATACAAATTCCAACTACTTTCATGTTATACTCAGCAGAAAATACATATATCTCATTCTATATTTGAGTTCAAATATGTGGATGTTGTCATAATGTCATTAGAAGTTTATTTTTTAAAGTGACACAGTTTGCTCCAAATGTCACCTAAATAAATATTATTTATTACCTCATTTGAGAATCTGAATACAAGTATTATTTTTCTGAGGTCACATAGAGGTTTTTTTTTTTAATGAAACTAGTATCCTCAAAGGAAACATTTGATTAATTTTTCATTAATTGATATATACTGACATAATAACCATTAAGTAGTTTATATTAAACACTTCCAGTATATTTTAACCATCTTCATTTGGGTAAAAAAATGAAGATAAAACACCTTTATATGACCTCTATCTTGATATAATTTAAGCACTGACATACAAACTAAAGAATATGGGAAGAAGATTTATTATTTTTTCTCTGTCTGGGAATATTATTATCAAAGAATTCATAAAGTAATCAAACAAATACTAAGAATACACCAACACTAGACTTCACCAAATTTTGGTTAATGGCACACAGCAAAGAGTAAAGCAGATAAGGCATCACAGAGATTCATATACACATTTAAAACACACAAACTACTGTGTTTTTAAATCATTATTTATCTTTTAAAAATTGTTTTCCAAACCCTTTCTTACACATCATTTAAACTAAAACTAGATTTTTTAAAACAGGCAGGGAAAAAAGCAAAGGGAAGCAAACCTCATAAAGCTCCATTAGAAAACTAATAATTTTTTAAGGGATGGAGTCATATGGACCATCGCCTAGCTTTCTTCTAGAAAAAAAACTGGAAAACTCTTTTTATAGAAATTCCATTTATTCTAAAACACTGAAAACTACTATATAATCTCATTTCTAAAATAATAAAAACAAAACTACTAAATATATAATATAAATAAGAGATGAATAAGACAGAAAACTATTTACACACAAATAATGCCTAGTAGGTATAGAAACCTAACACAAAAATTAAATATGGTGGTTTGCAATGCAGTTATACTGATATAACATCTATCGATCTATCTTCAGCATCTGTACTTTCTTTATTTAAATTAAATAAAATATGCACGTAAAGTGCTTTTTAACTCTAAAGTTAAATTCATATATTAACTGGTTATTATAATATTTTTGGAATTAAATGTTTAGTATAAATGGGAACAAATGAGATACTGTCCTTTCCCTATACACCATGGAATTATTATTTATTGTCAATTGTTTGGAATAAATTATGTAATTTAAAATTAAAATGAGCTTGAGAGTTGTCTCACTTCCAAATTCTACATCCAAATTCTACAATTCACTATTAAGAAATCAAAGTATATAAATATAGTGAATCTGAAGACATACAACTAATATATAAACCATTTCAAGGAAAAAGTTGGTTTCCTCACTGGCACAAATTTATCAAAAAGACTGTAGAACATCTTTATGCAGGCTGCTTCATAATTATATAAATATTCATCTTATATACATGAGATTCATTGAATCTGGTATAAGGAAGGTTTATTTTAAGGACTTTCTAGTGACTTATTTCTCCATTTATAGAATTCTAACACCAAATGAATATCATAATAGAAAACAAATAAGCGTAGCAACTTGTCACTTGTTTATATCAGTAGTTCTTAAAATGAATCCATGAAGAGCAAAGTGTTACATATACTAAATTGTAATATTCCGTAGCTCAAGTAAAATAATACTAGTCTTTTTTTCCATCACAGAAATACTAATTTCTTGAACTTTCTATATTTAAATTTTCTCCAAGAATTTATATTAAACCCCTGCCATTAACTACCTTTTACTTATAGAGAATGCTTTCAATCAACAAAATGAATGAAAATAGCAAATAAATATGAATGACAAAGATGGAAAACAATCTAACATCTTTGTCAATTTGTTTTTTAAATTGTTTTAACTGATCTTTGGGCTTCCAGTTCTGATTTTATTCTATGTACTTATTTTGTTAAATCATGTTTACACTAGTTTGGAAGATGAAATTATTTGTATATTTCTCTCTGAAATCTAGTTTTATTTAATCTATAACACAAGTGGGTTAGATTAGAAGATTTCATACTCCTTTCCATCTTAACAGCTTTACAATCCCACTAAGAATCCCACTGATAAATCTACATATTCTTGTATCCTCAACTGCTCAACTGTAAACAGATTATAGGTCCTTTAAAAAAAAATCCATGAATCCAAAGATTTTACATTTTGTTATATGATTTTAGAAGGGTAGAAAAAATTGGCTGAAATTGCTTAGAAAACTTAAAATTGTAGACAGTAATATTTTATCTTCCGTTGAAAATGTTAAAAATACACTTTCTATTTTTATAAAAGTTTTTTCTCTCCTTTACTTAGTATTAAATTAGTTCAATTCACAGCAACAATTATTATATTATTTCCAGAAACAAAATCAGCATCTGACAGAGGTTATAAGAAACTCTTTTCTTTATGAGTTTATATTATAATGTTATACTTAAACAGTTCTATTTAGTTCAGAGTATTTTCAAATCTTCCGTCTCATTAGATCTTCACACTACAATATGAAGTAGGTGCTATTATTATCCCCAATAAACCTACAAGAAAACTGAATCCCAGAAAACTCAACTGATTTGAGCAAAATCACACAGCTAGTAAGTAAGTTGAAGAGCTGGGCTTAGGTTTTATTTTTTGCTTTGCCCTCTAAATACTGTTTCTTCAGCCCTTTGAAAAGTGAGTCCAGAAGGGTAATTTTACATTTTAGTGAAATAGAGTGAGTGGCTACCTAATTTTGACAGTTCTCATTTATCTGTCTCATTGGTATGGATAGATCAGATGGACGACCCACCATATAGAATGAAATTTTGCTGTCATTTTCTGCCAAACCAAAGTCATTCGTCTACCCCATGTTAACCAACTGTATTCACAACCAAACTGCTCTTTGAGTTTTCTGTTTCCAGACCTATGAGGAACAATAACTGCATGGTGAGTACTAACTTCTGATATGTCAGGTTGATATGATAGTACTAGCCCATCAATGTGAAGTTAAATCTACTGAAAACTAAACCTCAAATACAGCATTTGTTGTTGCTGCTTTTGTTGTTAATTTTCTCTTTTTTATTGAGGGAGAAAGGGGAGAAGGTCTATCAAGAAGAGTCTGGGTTGGGTGTAGTGGCTCATGCCTGTAGTCTCAACAGTTTGGGAGGCTGAGATGGGTAGATCACTTGAGGCTATGAGTTCAAGACCAGCCTGGGCAACATAGTGGGATCCCATCTCTACAAAAAATTTAAAATTTATCCATGGGTGGTGGTGTGTGCCTGCAGTCCCAACTACTCAGGGGACTCGGGCAGGAGTATTGCTTCAGCCCAGGAGTTCAAGGCTGCAGTGAGCCCTGATTGTGCCACTGCACTCAAGCCTAGGTGACACAGTGAGACCTTGTCAGAAAGAAAAGAAAAGAAAAGAAAAAAAGGAAGAAGGGAGGAAGGAAGGAAGGAAAGAAGGGAGGGAGGGAAGGAGAGGGGGAGGAAGGGGGAAGAGGGAGAGAGAGGAAAAGAAAGAAAGAAAAGAAAAGAAAGAAAGAAAGAAAGAAAGAAAGAAAGAAAGAAAGAAAGAAAGAAAGAAAAAGAAAGTCTCCATCCAAAAACTAACACCATAAATTTCTTGTATACTACCAAGAGAGAAAGCCTTTATGATCCCACCACAATTAATTGGGAAGGATATATTTGCCAGCCCATGTAAAAATATGATTAAAATAGGCAAAGCTTGTCATCCCCTACTTTTTACTCCTCTTGCATTTTTCCCAAAGTGCTACCCACCTTAAAGCATCTAATTAGTGCCCATTGTTTTTCCACCCACCAATTTGATACCCAGCTCATCCTTCTTAATCAGCATACCCTAAATGAACAACACTTTGTATTTGCTTTCCTATCATCTGCCCCAATCAAAGTTCACTTTTCATTTTTCCTATCACCTGGAACCCCACCAAAAGCTTTTTAAGAAACCAATTACCTAACCTGCTCAGCAGTATTTAGCAAGAAATTTAACTAATACTTAAAAACACATGTACTCAATTCCAATTCCCACAACTTAAAACTACAAAGTTAAAAGGAACAAAAGAAATAAAAACACTCTCTTAAAAGAGATAAGCTTGAGCTTCTATTTACCCTGAAGTATATATCAAAAAATCTATAGATAGATAGATATGGATATCTTGTCATATTCTGCTATAATGTGATAATAGGGAAAGGGAGAATATTTTGCCCATCCATAATTTACAAATACTGTATCAGTGAACTTCTAAAGTTGCAAATTACTTTAAAATAATTTGGGAGGGAAAGTATTTTGGGATACACCTAAAAATTATTGACTAGAACTCATAACTATTAATAAGCTAGGTTATGGATACATGAAGTTTCTTTAAATATCAACTTCTCTATATATTCAAATTGTCAACATTAAAGGAAAGAGAAAAAGAGGACAGCAAATCAATTGATCAATGGGGGAGCAAAAGTTATGAAATTGCCATTATTATAATTCAGAAAAAAACTTTTAAAATGGTTGAAATAGAAAATAAGTGAAAAAACCCTCTAATAAGGTATGGCAGAAAGAGACATGGGTAAGATGTAAGTGATTAAGACCAAGTTCAAAATAAATCAGAACGAAATGTTCAGAAAGGACTTTTAAATAATTTCTTACATCTAGTAAATTTTCATTTATCTACTGAATTTTTTAAAGGAACAACATTAATTTTTAAATCATTGACAAATTTAAGATGAAGTACATGGGTTAGCCATGACAAGAAATGGTTTAATGATACTGAACATATCACTGACTTGAAATCCTAATTAATTCACATGGAAGGGGAAAAAAAAGGCTATTTACTAAATTCCTTCTCCAATTCATTTACTAAGAAATGAAATGTTTGGCACCATTTTGACCTATTGTTAAATTACTTCCAATCATTAAATATCCCTTTCATAAAGAAAAAAAAATTAGTGTTAAGCTGAGATTTTTTTAGTATAAATCTATTACAACTAATAAAAAAGCAATTAGAGTTTCTATTTATAGGTCCAACATATATTAAGTTAGGTTGGTAAAGGCCTAGAGTCTAGAAAGATGAGTAAGGCAGCACCCTTGCCCATGAGGCTCAAGTGGAGACATACCAGGCATGGGAAGAGCCAGGAGGTAGTTCAGAAAGACTTACAGCAGCTAGAGCTGGCCAGCGGTTATCCCAGCCATCAACAAACTGGAGAATGGCCCAAAGGTACACTGAAATCAGGATATTAGCCAGAACAGAAGAAGAAAAAAAAAAGAACATGTATGTGAGTATGTCATTAGTAGATTCAATTAAATCCAGTAGCTACAATATCCTCAAAGTAGATGTAGGACAGGTGATTGGCAATGATCCAAAACAAAGTCAGAAGTAATTCACTCTTTCAAACATTTATTGAACTACAAAGAGCTCAAAGTCCAATACAGACAGAAAGTCAACAAATAACGAGAATGTGGCATGATTGAGTACACTAATAGATTTGTGGACTCAGATATTAGGAGAAGGTATAAAAGAGGGGACAATCAAAGAAGTTTGGGTACGTTGGAGAAGGTTTCTATAAGACGATGACTGAATTCCAACTTGAAACATGAAGTCAAACTGGGTTGAAAGATGTCCCAGAAGAGGGAGTAACATGTGCAAATGCAATGGAGTATGAAAAAATGGAGTGCAAACAGTTGATCATCAGGAACCAGTCATGGGGAAAGTATGCTTTCAGGGAAAGAAACTCAAGACCCTGGGAGCAAACCATAAACTCAGGCCCTGAGGAACTGAAGTACCAAGGTCAGACCAGGACTGACATGAAATGTGACTCTGTACTAAACCAGTAAGCTACTATACTCCTCTTTATAAACTCTGGAGGTAGGGTACAGAATCTGAGTCCTTTAATGATATTTGGCCATAAAGGTCAGAGGTCAGGCTGCAAAGTTAGGCAGGTCCTTACATATATTTTAATAAGAACTAAACTAGTTATATTTTAATCAGAACCTTAGTGGGGGAAGATCCAAGATGGCCGAATAGGAACAACTCTGGAGTGTAGTTGCCAGGAAGAACAATGCAGAGGGTGAGTGATCACCACATTTACAAACGAGTTTTCACTGCCCACAGACCAGGAGATTACTAGGCTGAAAAGCATCATGAGTTTCCAGCATGGCTGTTTCAGCTGGTGCTGTGGGTTGGCACACAGAAACTCACACAAATCTAGGCGGCCATTTTAACTGGCACCTGGAACATGTGGGAGACAGAGCCACCCATTCAACTGAAAGGGAGGGGGCTGAGACAGGGAGCAAGGTGATCTGCCTTGGCAGGTACCATCCCCAAAAAATAAGCAATCTGAAATGCTCTGGATTGAGAGTTTCACAGCAAGCACAGCTGGACCCCGGACAGTCCAGCTCAGTGTGGGGAAGGGTGTTCACCACTACCAAGGCAGTCCACCTATACCGAGACAGTTCTAACTGTACCTCTATAAACAACACCTCAAGAAAGTTCACACAGCAGCTGGGCAGAGCCTGTGGCAGCTCAGCAATGCCTCTGCTGGCAGACTGTGACTAGACTAATTCTGTGCAGGGCAGGGCATCTGTGAAAAAAGGCAGCAGCATGTCAGGAACTTATAAATAAAGCCTGACCTTCCTAGGACAGAGCACCTCGGAAAAGAGGTGGTTATGAATTCCACTGCAGCAGGCTTAAACATATCTGCCCAGCAGCTCTGCAAGGAACAATGGAGCTCCCAGCACAGCACCTGAGCTCTTATAAGGGACAGACTGTCTCCTCAAGCAGCTTCCTGACCCCGGTATACCCAAAGGGACACCTCAGAAAGGAGACCTCAGGCTGACATCTGGTGGGTACCATTCTGGGACGAAGATAACAGAAGAAGAAACCGGCAGCAATCCTTACTGTTCTGCAGCCCCCATGGGTGATCCCCAGGCAAGTAGGGTCTGGAGAGGACCTCCAGCAGTACTGCAGCAGAGGGGCCTGTTAGAAGCAAAACTAAGAAACAGAAAGAAATAGCTTCAACATCAACAAAAAGGACGTCCACTCAGAGACCCCATCCAAAAGTCACCAACTACAAAGACCACAGGTAGAAAAAAACATGAAGATGGAAGAAACCAGAGCAAAAGGGATGAAAACACCCAAAACCAGAACGCCTCTCCTCCTCCAAGGGATCACAACTTCTCACCAGCAAGGGAACAAAGAGGGATGGAGTATGAATCTGATGAATTGACAGAAACAGGCTTCAGAAGGTGGGTAATAACAAACTTCTCTGAGCTAAAAGAACATGTGTGAACCCAATGCAAAGAAATAAAGAATCTTGAAAAAAGGTTAGATGAAATTCTAACTGAATAAATAGCTTAGAGAAGAATATAAACAACTTGATGGGAGGTGAAAAACACAGCACGAGAACTTCGCAAAACATACACAAGTTTCAATAGCTGAATCAACCAAGCAGTAGAAAGGATGTCAGAGATTGAAGATCAACTCAATGAAATAAAATGGGAAGACAAGATTAGAAAAAAAGAGTGAAAAGAAATAAACAAAGCCTCCAAGAAATATGGGATTATGTGGAAAGACCTAATCTACGACTGATAGGCGTACCTGAATGTGACAGAGAGAATGAATCCAAGCTGGAAAACACTCTTCAGGATATGATCCAGGAGATCTTCCCCAACCTGTCAAGGCAGGCCAAGTCAGGGAAATACACAGAGAACACCAAAAACATATGCCTCAAGAAGAGCAACCCCAAGACATGTAATCGTCAGATTCATCAGGGTTGAATTGAAGGAAAAAATGCTAAGGGCAGCCACAGAGAAAGGTTGGGTTACCCACAAAGGAAAGCCCATTAGACTCACAGCAGATCTCTTAGCAGAAACCCTACAAGGCAGAAGAGAGTGGGGGGTCAATATTCAACATCCTTAAAGAAAAGAACTTTCAACCACAATTTCATATCTAGCCAAACTAAGTTTCATAAGTGAAGGAGAAAGAAAATCCTTTATGGACAAGCAATTGATGAGAGATTTCTTCACCACCAGGCCTGCCTTACAAGAGCTCCTTAAAGAAGCACTAAACAAGGAAAGGAACAACCAGAACCAGCCACTCCAAAAATGTACCAAATGGTAAAGACCATCGATACAATGAAGAAAATGCATCAACTAAGGGGCAAAACATCCAGCTAGCATCAAAATGGCAGGATCAAATTCACACATAACAATATTAACCATAAATGTAAATGGACAAAATGCCGCAATCAAAAGACACAGACTGGCAAATTGGATAAAAAGTCAAGATCCATTGGTGTGCTATATTCAGGAAATCCATCAAACTTGCAAGGACATACATAGGCTAAAAATAAAGGGATGGAGGAAGATTTATCAAGCAAATGGAGAGCAAAAAAAGCAGGAGTTGCAATCCTAGTCTCTGATAAAATGTACTTTAAACCAACAAAGATCAAAAGAGACAAAGAAGGACATGACATAATGGTGAAAGGATCAATGCAACAAGAAGAGCTAACAATCCTAAATATATATACACCCAATACAGGAGAACCCAGACACATAAAGCAAGTTCTTAAGGACCTACAAAGAGACTTAGACTCCCACACAATAATAGTGGGAGACTTTAACACTCCACTGTCAATATTAGACAGATCAACGAGATGGAAAATTAACAAGGATATCCAGGGCTTGAACTCAGATCTGGACCAAGCAGACATAATAGACATCTACAGAAATCTCCACCCCAAATCCACAAAATATACATTCTTCTCAGCACCACATTGTACCTACTCTAAAATTGACTACATAATTGGAAGTAAATCACTCCTCAGCAAATGCAAAAGAACGGAAATCATAACAAACAGTCTCTCAGACCACAGGGCAATCAAATTAGAAGTCAGGATTAAGAAACTAACTCAGAACTGCACAACTTCATGGAAACTGAACAACTGGCTCCTGAATGTCAACTGGATAAACAATGAAATGAAGGCAGAAATAAAGATGTTCTTTGAAACCAATGAGAACAAAGACACAATGTACCAGAATCTCTGGGACATAGTTAAAGCAGTGTCTAGAGGGAAATTTCTAGCAATAAACGGCCACCAGAGAAGTGAGGAAAGATCTAAAATTGACACCCTATTGTCAAAATTGAAAGAGTTAGAGGAGCAAGATAAAAAAAAAAAAACCTCAAAAGCTAGCAGAAGAAATAACTAAGATCAGAGCAGAACTGAAGGAGATAGAGACACAAAAAATCCTTCAAAAAAAATCCATAAATCCAGGAGGTGGTTTTTTGAAAAGATCAACAAAATAGACAGACTGCTAGCCAGATTAATAAAAAAGAAAAGGGAGAAGAATCAAATAGATGCAATAAATAACGATAAAGGGGATATCACCACTGATTCCACAGAAATGCAAACTATCATCAGTGATTACTACAAACAACTCTATGCACATAAACCAGTAAACCTGGAAGATATGGATAAATTCCTGGACACTTTCATTCTCCCAAACCTAAACCAGGAAGAAGTTGAAACCTTGAACAGACCAATAACAAGGGCTAAAG
The DNA here is from genome assembly GCA_963574635.1 of Cheracebus regulus. Lineage (NCBI taxonomy): Eukaryota > Metazoa > Chordata > Mammalia > Primates > Pitheciidae > Cheracebus > Cheracebus regulus. The sequence goes on along the minus strand of CAUYQU010060976.1, from coordinate 53,884 downwards.
TTGAGGCAGAAATTAATAGCCTACCAACCAAAAAAAGTCCAAGTCCAGATGAGTTCATAGCTGAATTCTACCAGACATACAAAGAGGAGCCGGTACCATTCCTTCTGAAACTATTCCAAACAATACAAAAAGAGGGGAATCCTTCAAATCATTTTATGAGACCAATACAAATGTTTAAAAATTAACTTCAATGTTTTGAATTTCAAATGAAGTTGAATACCACTGTTGGTGACATGTCCTTAAACATAAGTTGAGTAGGAAAATTACTAGCATTATCATATTTAGTAATATGTATAATTACATCACTTTTTAAATATCAAAGTGTGCCCACTTATGCATCCATTATAATTATGAGTCACTGATTATTCTGATCAAACCATTAAAGATGCAGGAATAAAATGTCAATGTTGGATTAAGGTTTTCCTTTTTTTGTCTTTAAATGAATTGCAAGTTAACATCAGTAAAACACTTTGTCAATTTCCTAAGGAAAAGAAGTATAGCATGACATGGTGTACCACTTAGTGTTTGCTAACTGGTAACCATCCACCCCAAGATACATTATGTATTGGCCAAATTCAACAAAAACTTATTATTTTTCATAATGCTTAGGTTTGGTTGAGCAATTCTGGCAGAGGCAACTAAGCTGAGGCTAATGTCTAGGATCATCTCACTCATATGTCTGATGACTCAACTGGAATGGCTGAGGCTGCTTTCTACATGGTCTTTCATTCTTCAGCAGGCTAGCCCAGGCTTCTCCACATAATGATAGAAGTATTCCTAGGAAAAATAACAATTACTGAAGGGTAAGAAGTTTTCTCACTTTTATTATGTCACTTTTGCTATGGTCCCATTTAGCAAGTCACATGGCCATGCCCAGTTAATGTGGGAGAGGACTACCAAAGGAGGTGGGTACAAAGAGGCATGAATACCTTAAGGTCCAGTGTAATACAGGCTATCACACAAGGCATCATGTACTGTTCTTATAATTTTTTATATATTCATATATAATTAATACTGTTGATGTCCACTTACATCCCTTTACCTGAGGGGTGTTTTTACACCCCAGCTGCTATAGGCAATACCTACAAAGAGTGTGTACTTTTGATTAGTTGGTTTGACTTATTTATTTTTCACAATTATTAATAACCAAAAGATTTCTGATCAGTACTTCATTATTTCTCTTCTTTCATACAACAATAAATATACAATTGCTGTAAAGTGTACCTTAATACTTAGTCTGCTATCAATTTTGAAGACTGAAAATAAGTATATATCATCTCATTTATTTTTAAAATTTTTTCCATACAATTTAAGGCTATTATTAAGCACTATGGTGGGTCATATTTATTATTTATATGAAAAATCAGGAAAGTAAAAACAAAGTGCTTGCCAAGGCCAAGTGGTAAGAAAAGTTGGTACTAAAGAACTGAAGTCTTATTTTACTTTTAATATGATAATTGAGAAAACATTAGTATATATTAATATGTACATATATGTTAGCACTTTACTATAATTTTAAGAAAGTTAAAAATAAAAGTCAGAAATTATTAAACAATATAATGATGTTTTTAATATGCTTATCTAAGATGGTATTTTGTTTAATCATCTGTGAAATTAAATATTGAGGTATTTAAATCTTTTTGAACTCATCAGATAGAAATGCCAACAATACATCTGGCAATGATATTAAAGTATCTTCTTTGTTTATATTTTGCTATCTAAATGGTTTTTTTCTCTTTGAGATTCTTTCATTGCAATTCTAACTTCCCAATAAGTACCATTCACATAAGATATAAGTTTTTCTATTTATTAAATTTTAGATCTACATAGATCCGTTTGTTTGTATCACTCTGCAATGTTACTTTAGAGGCTTTATTTCTCTAAAATTATTGAATCAACTCTTGTCACTTAAGACTATCTTCTCACTTTATTTAAAATCATTCAAGAATAACATTGATAAGTTATTCTTTCCTAGGACCTTTCATCTAATTGAGCCAGATGGTGTCAGTGTGTCACAAATTAAAATTTCCAAAGTAAATACATTTATGATAGTGTTGTTTGGAAAACAAGTTTGTTAGGAAATAAATAACTGCAGTTGTCCCTCAGTATCTGCAGGGAATTGGTTCCAGAACTGCTGGCAGATACCAAAATCCACATATATTCAAGTCTCATAGTCAACCTTTCAGAAGCCACAAATATAAAAATCAACGTTCCATTGAGGAGGGTTCTGCATTCCATGAGTACTGTATTGTGGATCTGCTTTGCTTGTTGATGCAGAACCTGCCAATATGGACAATCAATTGTATTTATTGAAAACAAAACAAAACAAAATTCCATGCAAGTGGATCTCTGTAGTTCATATCTTTGTTGTTCAAGGATCAATTCTATATCTTAAATTTTCAATTATTTCTCATTAATGTCATTTTTCCACATAGAGACAGATGACTTCAAATGTAGAGCAAATCTGTATTAAAACCTTTAAAGGAGTTTAAAATGTCTAATTAATCTGTTCCCCAAAATTTATGAGAAAAACGAATTTAAAATTCAACTTAAACTGCACTAAAATAAGTCTTCTAAAACTATGCCTCTAAGGATGTTAAAGAAAATGTATTTTTTTCTCTTAAAATGCAAATTCTCTAAATAAATAGTTTGCATGATTCAGAGCTCCAGATCATTAGATAAGTTCAGCCCACATAAGTGGCTGTGTGGATAGTCTCCCACAAAAAGGAATTTTGTTCTATCTTAACATTTTTGAAGTCATGTCAAAGAACACAGGGCCTAAGAAAAATCAATATTATCATACTGTTTTTAAAGAAAAAGATTGTTCTACATTGTATATGAAAGATTTATCACATCTGATTCACAGCCTTGGCTTCTTAATTTGGAAAACTAATGCATACATTTGCCTAAGATATCAAGGCCCAAACTACCCTACAAAGTGTGTTTTGTAACTTCCAGTTTTAGGAAGGTGCAAACCCAGAACCAAAACTTGAGCTCTTCCACCTCTCATCTAGCATACTTTTAAAGATGCTGTCAAATGATTTCCTCAATGGTGATTCTGACATCCAATAAAGGGAGCATTGTATTTTGACCTACTAAAACATCTCCAGCAACTACCATAGTTTCTGGAATATAGTGAGTAGACATTTAATACATTAAATAAATGTATGAGACTGGTGCAAAAGCAATTGTGTTTTTTGCCATTACTTTTAACTGCAATAGCTTTTGTACAAACCTAATATTATGCTAAATTGAATTAAGTTTGGCCAAAAGCTGTCTCTGAACTCCAAATCCCAATTGTTAAACTGCAATTGTTAAACTGTCTCTGAACTCCAAATCCCAATTGTTAAACTGCAATTTAACAAGTATATCCTTGTGACAAATAGTTGAGTTTCAGCCAATTACAGACAGTCAACTGACCAGGTCATGTCTGATATAGTTTGGCTGTGACCCCACCCAAATCTCTTCTTGAATTGTAGCTCCCATAATTCCCTTGTCTTGTGGTAGGTACACAGTGGGAAATAACTGGGTCATGGGGGCAGTTTCTCCCATACTGTTTTTCTGGTAGTGAATAAGTCTCAGGATATCTGAAGGTTTAATAAGGGGAAACCCCTTTCACTCATTTTTTATTGTCTGCCACCATGTAAGACTTGCCTTTTGCCTTCCACCACGATTGTGAGGCCTCCTCAGAAATGTGGAACTCTGAGTCTATCAAATATCTTTTTCTTTATAAATTACTCAGTGTCAGGTATGTCTTTATCAGTAGCATGAATATTGACTAATACAGTAAACTGGTACCAGTAGAGTGGGGTACAATTGTTACAACGCCCAAAACTGTGGAAGTAATATTGGAACTAAGTAACAGACAGAGGTTGGAATAGTTTGGAGGTTCAGAAGAAGTTAATATAGGAATATGTGAGAAAGTTTGGAACTACCTAGACACTTGTTGAATGCCATTGACAAAAATGCTGATAGTGACATGGACAATGAAATTCAGGCTCAAATGGAGATGAGGAAATTGTTGGGAACTGGAGTAAAGATGACTCTTGCTGTTTTAGCAAAGAGACTTGCAGCATCTTGCTCCTGTCCTAGAGATCTGTGGAATTTTGAACTTGAGAGAAATGATTTAGGGTATCTGGCAGAAAGAATTTATAAGCAGCAAAGCATTCAGATGTGACTCAGGTGCTGTTAAAAGCATTCAGTTTTAAAAGGGAAACAGAGAATAAAAGTTCAGAAAATTTGCAACCTGATGATGCCATAGAAAAGAAAAACTTGTTTTCTGAGGAGAAATTCAAGCCAGCTGTAGAGCTGCAGAAATTTGCATAAATAACAAGGAGCCAAATGATAATTGCCAAGACAATGGGGAAAATGTCTCCAGGGCATGTCAGAGACCTTTGAGGCAGGCCTTACCATCACAGGCCCAGAGGCCTAGGAGGAAATAAATGGTTTCATAGGCCCAGGACCAGGGTCCCTTTGTTGTGTGCAGTCTATGGACTTGGTGCCCTGTGTCCCAGCCACTCCAGTCATGACTAAAAGGAGCCAAGGTACAGCTTGGGCCATGGATTCAGAGGGTGCAAGCTACAAGCTTTGATAGCTTCCATGTGGTATTGAGCCCGTGGGTGTACAGAAGTCAAGAATCCAGGTTTGAGAACATCCACCTAGATTTCAGAGGATATAAGGAAACACCTGGATGTTCAATCAGACATTTGTTACAGAAGCAGGGCCCTCATGGGGAACCTCTGCTAGGGCAGTGCAAAACATGTGGGGTGGGTGCCCCCACACAGAGTCTCCACTGGGGCACTTAATGCCTCATAGAGCTGTGAGAAGAGGGCCACTGTCCTCCAGACCCCAGAATGGTAAATCCACTGACAGATTGCACCGTGTGCCTGGAAAAGCCACAGATACTCAATGCCAGATGGTGAAAGCAGCCAGGAGGGAGGCTTTACCATGCAAAACCACAGTGGTGGAGCTGCCCAAGACCATTAAAACCCACATCTTGCATTGGTGTGACCTGGATACAAGACATGGAGTCAGAGATCATTTTGGAACTTTAAGGTTTGACTGCCCTGCTGGATTTTGTACTTGCATGGGGCATGTAGCCCCTTTGTTTTGGCCAATTTCTCCCATTTGGAAAGGTTGTATTTTTCCAATGTCTGTACTCAAATTGTATCTAGGAAGTAACTAACATGCTTTTGATTTTATAGGCTCATAGGCAGAAGGGACTTGGCTTGTCTCGGATCAGACTTTAGACTGTGGACTTTTGACTTCATGCTAAAATGAATTAAGACTTTGCAGGACTGTCGGGAAGGTACGATTGGTTTTGAAATTTGAGGAAAAGAGATGTGGGAGGGGCCAGCACAGAATGATATGGTTTGGCTGTGACCCCACCCAAATTTCATCTTGACTCGTAGCTCCCATAATTACCTCATGTTGTGGGAGGGACCCAATGGGAGATAATTGAATCATGGGGTCAGTTTCCCCCATACTGTTCTCATGATAGTGATTAAGTTTCATGAGATCTGATGGTTTTATAAGGAGAAACCCCCTTCACTTGGCTCTCATTCTCTTGTCTGCAATCATGTAATACATGCCGTTCACCTTCCACCATAATTATGAGGCCTCCCCAGACATGTGGAACTGTTAGTTCATTGAACCTTTTTTCCTTTATAAATTACCCAGATCTTTATCAGCAGCATGAACATGGACTAATACAATGTCCATATATAAAGTAAATGCCTCATCACACCATGCCCAAATAAAGCAAATGCCAAGCAGTAACCAATCAAACTCTTTCTATACCCCAATTCCTTTTATCTGTTTATAAACCCTCCCTGTCAGTGTTGCTGGATAGAGATCTCTGAAACTTTACTGGTTCTGAGTGCTGCCAAAATTTATAATTTTTTTGTTGCTAAATAAGCTCTTATAAATTTAATTTGTCTAATTTTTTTCTTTTAACAGATCATTGTCAGACTGGAATCCTAGGTAGACCTCTAATAATCCCTGGAAGCACTCAGTGACCAAAAGAAGGTATCCACCAGGGCCCATTGTGTCCATTGATCTCTCACAGCAGTTGGGGTATGAGTGAGTTCTCTCTCATCTTCAAGTTCCACAAACTTGTGTTTTGAGTTCTCTGAGTTTATTTGAGCACTTTTGATCTGTACTGGGTATGGACGTCATGGCAGAGATAGGATTGGGTCCTGCAGGGAGGCTTCAGGAGTCTGACTGGATCAGACATAAACTAAACTTGATTCAATAGAAGGTGAGTTTACTAGAAGACAGAACCATGGGCTCATCTGGATCCAAAGAGTCTAGAACTCCTCCATCTGGGGCACCAATTACATTTATAAAAACTATAGACCTAGTACCACTGCTTTTCTAGAGAAACATATAAATCATACCAAGATAATTTTGAGTTACAATGTCCACAGTAGGAAAACTTACAAAAGGCAAACAGATGCATGTTTTTAGAGCTACATCAATACAGGTGTTAGCAGTGGTAAATCTGTCTAGATCTGCAGCAACCTCAATTCTTGCCTCCTCAGAATAAAGAAATTTATGTAGGGGCATAAAGCCAGAAGAGAGACCAAGGTAAAGTTTTAGAACAGGAATGAAAGTTTATTAAAAAGTTTAGAGCAGGAATGAAAGGAAGTAAAGTACAGTTGGACAAAGGCCAAGTAGGCAACTTGAGAGATCGTGTATGGTTTGACCTTTGACTTGGGGTTTTATACATTAGCATATTTCTGGGGTTGCATTACTTCTCCCCTGATTCTTCCCTTGAGGTGGGCTATATGCATGTGCAGTGGCCTGCCAACTCCTGGGAGGGGCGGCACTCACAGTGTGTTTACTACAGTTATACATATGCTCACTTGAGGAGTTCTTCCTTTACCTGTCTGAATGTTTCCATAAGGTCATATACCAGTTAAACGCTGCAATTTTGCCTCTTAGTGTGCATTATTGAGCTGATTTGCCCAACACCTGAGATCTTATCAGAAAGCTGCTGATCACCAGTTTCAGATGTTTCTATCTATTGGGAGGCTGCCTTTCCCTGGCGCTGGCTACAACCAATTATTATTTTAGAGAGGCAGTTAACCACTTGACAGTTAATCACCTGGTGGTCTCCTGACACTCCTTGAGTGGGAGCGCTCTCCTGTCCTGCTCATGTAAGTCTGACTACTAGTCAGGCAAGGACCAAGAAAACCTCTTTGTACATATTTTAAACCTAATCCAGTGAGATTAAACTGAAACACCCTGTGCTCTGGGATGTCTGCCTTTATTGTAAACAAGTCATTGGAAAAGAGTGTCCACTTTTATACCAGCCATCGGAGGGACCCCTCCCTTTGGCATAAACGATTATTTTTTTTTCTAGAAGAAGCCCTCAAAGTGTTTACTCCCAGGAAAATAATTGACCAAGGTCTCAGAGAGAAAAGAGAATATTTTTGTAGTGGAAGTTTCAAATCAAGTCCAAAAAGTCTCCATGTCTGAACCTAACTAATTGATGCTTGGACCCATTTTCAGAGAAAAATTTCTAAGAATTAGTTTTCCATTTTCTCTAATCAATTTTGCTTCTTTCATAGGAAGCTCAAAGTTGATGGATACCCCTCTTCTCAAACCTCTGCTGACTATATGCTCTGCCAACACTGTTCAACACTTTCTTGTTACCATGGTATTCTCTATGTCTCAAAACTCCTTCTCTCAAGGCGAATGGTGGAGGGGGGAGCCTGAGTGAAACTGTCATTTAATGTTGAAAAAAAAAAGAAGTAAACTAATTTCTGATTATAAGAAAAGGTTAAGAATATCTGAGCAGAGGAAAACAAAATGCTTGGACTAGTTTTCAGTGGCTTCACGTACTCCGAAATCTTATTTGAAAACACAAACAGGGTTAGAAAACCACCAATCTAGCTGAATTAGTCTCCAGAATAAGCCTGGCTGGCATAAAGACTATTTCAAACAGTTATTTTTGAGACTCATTGTAAGAGAAATGTATCTCTATAAAGCAAATCCCCATATGTAACAATGCCTTCTTTTCTACATGGGAAGACAAGGAGGATTAAGTCACTAGAAACTATTCACTAGAAGGCATTGGCTTAAATCTACATAAAAAGCCTCATATTTGTTTAAGATGTGTTTCTTGATCATCCTATCTTAATTAGGTCTTTGCCTCCATTCTTCTTCCTTGATTTAGGCGAATGATGATATTTAAACCTGACATCTCAGCTCTGTGCCTTTAAGATATAAATGTTCTACCCTGTCATCTCTAGGACCTGATAACTATCCCTTTAAAATGCAAGTTTAGGGAGATGATTCACCAGAAAAAGAAGGAGAAAAAATAGATATTTGGAAATTAGTCAAGGTAAAATACTGGAAACGTCTTTTCTACAAATATTAGTAAAAAGCTTTAGCCATTTGGGCAAGAAATCTATTTCCATTATCCATAAAACCAATCTTATTACAGACATTCTGTAATAAATTAGTGTGTTTTGTATTCCTGCACCTAGAACATGGCTAAAATTTTAAAATAAAACCTATAAGTTCTGCTTCTGTCTATATGTTTATGTCTGTATTTATAATATATGTATGATATTTTGCTGTCTTATTCTAATATTACCTAACTTAAATTTTAAAAGCTTTATTTAATTGACTTAAGAAAAATAAGCACTTATATCAATTAAGTATTCTCTCAGAAAAAATAAGAACTAATCCAAATGGTTTTCAGGTTCATGTGACTCGGATCATCTGTGGTAAAGAAGAATATTGTTGATTTGATTAAAATTTATCTTCAGAACTGTCAGCATTAAATATAATGGAGACACTCAACTTTTATCTATATTAATGATTAAGATTATACAACTGTGGACCCTAAATATCTGAGGCAGGTCTCAGTCAACTTAGGAAGTTTATTTTGCCAAGGTTAAGGACACACACATGACACAGCCTCAGGAGGTCCTTATGATATGTGCCCAAGGTGATTGGGCTACAGCTTGCCTTTATACGTTTTAGGAAGACATAATATATCAATTAATACGTGTAAGATATACATTGGTTTGACCTAGAAGGACAGGACAATTTGAAGCAGGGGATTTCCAGGTCATAATTAGATTTAAACATATTCTGATTGGCAATTCGTTAAAAGAGTTATTATCAATAGAAAGGAATGTCTGGGTTATAATACGGGGTTGTGGAGACCTAGGTTTTATCAGGCAGATGAAGCCTCCAAGTAGCAGGCTTTCGAGAGCATAGACTAGACTGTCAATGTTTCTTATCAGACTAAAGGTTGTGTTGATGTTAATGCTGGAGGGGTATAATGTGGCATGTCCAGCCCGCTACTTCCTGTCATGGCCTTAACCAGTCTTTCAGGTTAAATATTAGAGTATCCTGAAAAGGAGTCCATTCAGGTGGTTCAGAGGCCTTCAAATTTTATCACTGGTGTACACGCTCTGCCTTCCAGCCAAAATGTGACAGTAGGTAGCTGCATTAGTCTGTTGTCATGCTGCTGATAAAGACATACCTGAGACTGGGTAATTGATAAAGGAAAGAGGTTTAATTCATTCACAATTCAGCATGGCAAGGGAGGCCTCAAAATCGTGACAGAAGACAGATGAGAAACAAAGTCACATCTTACATGGTGGCAGGCAAAAGAGCTTGTGCAGGAAAACTCCCATTTATATAACCATGGGATCTCATGAGACTTACTCTCTAGGCTGAGAACAGTATGGGGAAACAGCCTCCATGATTCAGTTATCTCCACCTGGTTCTGCCCTTGTCACAGGGGATTATTACAATCCAAGGTGACATTTGGGTGGGGACACAGCCAAACCATGCAAACCAGGCATGAGAGCCGGGCAGGAGACAGCTTCCCTCACCACACCAGGAACATCAGGCCATGGTCAGGTGGTTATAATACTACCTTTATAAGATATAATTGGTCACAGCCAGCACCAGGGAAAGGCAGTTTCCCAATAAATAAAAACACCTGAAACTGGTGATCAGGAGCTTCCCTATGTCTCAGGAATTGGGCAAGTGGGCTCAAGCATGTGCATTAGAGGTGAAATGACACAGTTTAACTGGTATATGACCTTCTAAGGGCATGCTACTGGAAAAGGGAAGAACGTCTCAGATAAGCATGCACACAACTCCAATAAACACGCTGCACATGCTCACCTCCCAAGTGCTAGAAGCCACTGTGCATGCAGGGAACTATCATAAGGGAAAAATCAAAGGAAATGGGACACAAGATGTTGGAAGTATGGCAGCATATAAAACCCTGAGTCCAAGGTCAAATGGGACACTTGACTTCCAAGGGGACTGTAGGGAATCCATGAGCCCCATATCACCCATGGATACCCTGAGTTTGGTGGCAATGAAGGAATGAGAGAAAGATTAAGAGAAAAAGTGGGATCGGGGGTCATCACTTTATTACTCTGGAGGTGACAGTGAAGGCCCTGAGCTCTGATCATCTACACTATTTATTGATTACAATGACTTTGATCTATAGGTTAGGGGTGGAGTGATGGTGGAGTGAATCACTGAGCCAGAAGTGAATAAGTGGCCCGAACCAGTGTATCATCCTAAGGATTGATAACAGTGGCAGTTTGGGAGTTTCACAAAACAAGAACATGTGATTATCTTTAGCTTATTATCTTTGTACAGCTGGTGTAACACGGACCTTACAAGGAGCCTACAAGTCTGGCTACGTCATAGTGCTACAAAGGTCCTTGAGCACAATGTTTATGGTAACAGAGCGAGGTCACCCCACACTGGAACATGAGGCATGGAGGGGCCTTCCTCCTCAGAGGCCTCCTGTGGCCTTCCACAGTTTGTCGTTCCTTGTTTATATGTTACTCATAACCAGTTTTTGTAGGCACTCTGTAAATCCTTTCTCCTTTGCTGTTTTTCCCAACAGGTGATCAGTTGGCCCTCTTCCAACTGTACTTTATTTTCTATTCATTCCTGCTCTAAAGCTTTTTAATAAATGTTCACTCCTGCTTTTAAACTTGCCTTGATCACTTCTTCTGCCTTATGGCCCTCAATTCTTCTGAGAAAGCAGGAATTGAGCTTGCTGCAGACATATACAGATTTGCCACCAGTAACTTGGATAACTTCCACAGCCAACAAAGATTTGCTAGAGGCAATATCAATGGCCATCAAATATTAATTTTGTCCCACAGAATTGCAGGGTGGCATGACTACCTGCCCTGCATCCATCCTGTTCCTCAGTGGGACTCCTTATGGCCAAAGGATTAGAATCAACAAGACTTACAGCCAGTTAATTGTTCTAGGCCAGATAGGAATGGATACAGACAGGCATTCATTTCCCCTTAAAATTATTATTCTTTTTAAATAAACCAACAAACAAAAAGCCAACAGTGAGGATACAGAACTTACTTATTTTTAGCTTCTGTGCATTGAGCTACTACTGTGATCTTGGTTTTAGATATAGATTTATAGCAATTAGCTATACTAAACATAAACATTGTTCTAAAAAATTAATATATATTCATCTGCACAACTCATAACTGGGAGTATTACACCCAGAAGGCTTTGTCACAGGGTATCTTTATCCTATTAGTAATTATTTTCTTTTAATTCTACAGGAAGCTGGAAATTATTGTTGCTTGGAGTAGATTCAAAGATGACACACAAGAGCTTAGAAGGCAAAGTCTCTGGTTTCACCAGTTGTTTAGGCATCTTTGTACCCATCCTTGATTTGGAGGGTCTGACCTTGACCTAATTCTATCCCTCAAAACCAGCCATGCAATCTCATGTATTCACCTTTTCTGTGACACGCCCTGGGCCTAGAGGGAGGGTGCTTGTATAGTCTTAGCAGCAGGGTATTGCAGCAAGTAAAATATTAGATCCAGTAGGATGCCAGATGAGGGAGATCCTCATCTCTGGTTTTCAGAATACCATGATTTTGGTTTCTTTGAGAGTAAAACAAGGGCAAATAGATAACATTAATATTTTGACAATCAACAGAGTATTTGTGTGTCAGAACAGAAAAAGGAATTGATTCTATTAGGGCAACAACTAATAACTAAAAGTATGAAGAAAAATTATAATCTAGTACTCTCTTGAGGATTATTGTAACTAATGTACAATAATTAATTTGTTTGTTTGAGTGTATAATAATTTGTTTGTTTGAGTGTAGATTGAGTGTGATTCAATCTACACTCAAACAAACAAAAGTTAGGGCTGAAATTTAATGTCAAGTGTTGTGCTTTTCCCTTAAAACAATTTCTCTCTTTATAGCCCTCTTTTTCTATTAAAGAGAAACTAGAGTAAAATCAATTTGTGTTCAAAATAAATTTTAAGCTTATTATACTTTGCCTGATTATTCACATAAAGTGCAGCAAGAACTGATTGGCTATATAGGCTCCTCTTAAGTTGGCTTTGCTGAGACTTTAAAAATATGCTATTCTAGTTAAAGTCTTAATAATATAGCCAATGTCTCCAATTGTTCTCTTCTAAAATACCTACTAAACTTTCATGAAAATCTATATTGTCATAAAAATCACAATTCAAGTTTTGGAAAACTCAGATAGAAAAGTAAATTTGCTTACAAAAACATATTTCACCCAAATGCTGTGAACTATAAACAACTTAAAAGGGGAAAAATTCTTAAACCAGAGCAGTAGCCTTCCAAACAGTACATTTGTTCACCTTAAACTGCCATTCACAAGCCAAATAGCTCATGAGGGCTATCAGGTACTGGGAAGTACTTACAGTCTTTTGCCATAAGTTGCAGTAAATGCTCCACAAAAGGCTGTGAAGTGGACGATTTGTCCCAGCAAGCACTTCAGTTTCTAGTGTATTTTGTGGGCTCAGGCTATCTTACTAGTTCCCATTTAGCATGTCCAATTAACATTTCTTAAAGAGCATTTTACATGCCTTCAGTTTTATAGCACTAAATAGGGAGAATATTCCCCAGTTAGATACAATATTCATTTTCATAAGACATTTACGTAAAGGAGTCACAACTACCTTATATAAAGCCTATGTAAACATCTCAAATTTCATAATTCTATTAACCTGTATGTTTTTTATATTCTAGTCCCAGAAACTTTTCCTTCTACCACTAGACCATTGTACCTTTTCTGATGAAAAAGGATTTGAGTTCCTAGCAGGGAGTTTAGCCAAGGGACTCAGACTCTTTTGTCAATATTTAACTTAATTTGCCCCAGCATTGCCCCCAGGCAATGTCAGTTTTCTCTTAATAGACTTTGCCTTCTGATTTTTTTTTTTTTAATTTTTCATTTCTGGGATGAATAGTGAATAACCATCCAAAAATTTTGATTATCTTTTTGGGACAAGTCCTTTGACTCCCTTTCCCCTTTCCTATTTTTGTTGTTGTTGTTGTTGTTAATTACTTTTAATGTTTTACTAAGCATCTGTAAGACCCATGATGGACATCAAATTTGCTAAGGTATTCTCAAATGGTTGTATGATTCTGTAGTAGGAGTACCCATGTAAAAGGTGCCCCCTTAATCTCCAAATTTACCATGACCTGGGTTAGGAGCATATTTAGTGGGAGAATATCCTGGTCATTATAAAACCAGTCCCACATGACTTTCATATGAAGCATATCAACTGCTTGATACACTTGGTATTTTATAGGAAGAATCGGGCAGGCCCCTTCTCATGGCAGACAGACATCACAGTACTGTTTATCAAGCCCACTAGGCTGGTTGTTCTCTCAGGAGTAATCTTGTGTGCATTTGGATCACATATACTCAACAGCGATTGTTCAATAGTGAGCTGTGGGTCCTGCATCAACCCAAATAAGCTCTTTTATGCTGCAGAATTTAAAATTAAGAATTTTGTATTTAAAGTAGCTATTTTTACAATCTGTTATAGTACAGGTTTCTCAAGAAGCTGATGATACCAATCTACAAAATGGAATAATTCATTTACATTATGCCCTATGATTTAATAGTTACTCGATTTTGCCCTTCCCCCACATTGACTATCTTCTTGGTAACCACATCAGAGGTATCTTTTGTTGTCCTGGCTTAATTATTTTTAATCCACTTAGGGTTATATCTGTATAATATTTCCTTTATTTTACAGTCATTCTCAAATAGTTTCTTAACTAGAAAAAAAATTACATTTTCTTTAGCAAAAATCATATATTTGCATTTTATAAACATCACCTAAAACACCTTTTATACTCCTACTATTTTAACTCATAATAAACAAAAGTCCCAGTGCAGCGATGAAGGCAGAAGGAATATTACTTAATTTAATGTAATATGACATTAAGATGTTAAACTATTGCAGAGAATTTTGAGATTAAATTTATCAAATTAATCATACCAGAGATTGCTGAAGTCATGTGAATTAAAAGGTATCTGAGCTAGCTTCAATCAGTGTGATAAAGCCCTTAATTTTCTTTAAGTCAAATAATTTGAATTCTTTCAAACAGCTTAATGGTGAAGTATCACTTCCACATGACAAATATAAGCATATAGATCTAACAGACATGCAGACAAAAGCAGACCCAAAAAGTTCTCTCTATTAAAAGAGTTTTTAAATAACTACATAACTTTTGCATTTGCCTTTGAAGTCTTTAAGTTCTCCCTCTAGTTAAAGGAATAACTCTTGTTTGAGTGGCCTATGCTTCTATTTTGATCAAGTGTTTTAAACTCTTGATATTTTTGACAAACTTCCTGAACTCAAAATTCTAAATTAAGTTTTTTTCTTGTGCTTGAATTAACTTCTGGATTTTCCAGATGTGCCTTTGGAACGTCTCCAAAGGATTTTTGTCTTTCCTTATAAAAAGATATAGTAAACTAATTGGGCTTATTTGATACATTAAATTATATAAATATGAAGCATTATTTAATAATAAGTAATGCTAACTTTTTAAATCATATTTATATGGACATGTAATTATAATGTATTATATTAATTATGTATTCCAGGAATTGTATAAAATGTATTCCAGGAATTGTATAAAATCCATAGAAATCTGGTCATATTTTTGGACTTGATAAGAATTTTCAGAACTCTAACAAAGAAATTGATTGGTTCCATAAAACTAACCCAACATGAAGCAGGACAGAATTAATTGAATATCAAAAATGTTAAATTAAATTTGGAAGATTTTCATGCTAGTTCAACCAGTACTACAATTATTAAAATATGCAATTTAAATGAACCTCATAAGTTTGATCCAAGTCAAATTATCTATGGTAACCTATTTAAGAAACAATGCTGTATACCTGAATTGGAGAAACAGAGGTGATGTTTAAGAGGGTCTAAATCCAATGCTACGTGTGATCTCATGAAAAGCCTAGTCTGGTATTTCCAGAGTCTTTAAAGCTTCCATTATTCTATCTACTCTATGAGTCATCATAATATAGATCAAATGACATTTCAAAAATTAAAAATTGGTTTGGTAATTGTTCTAAAATTGTGAAAGTTGATAACCAATATTTGATTTGTCAAATTCATATTCTGTAAGACAGTAAAAAAACTTGGGTGATTAATTACTGGCACTTGCTGAAACATTTAAATACTTACCAATGGATTTTGTGCAAGTGCTACTTTTAATGTATGTTTTCTGGTTGTATAGAAACTTTCCCATGAAGAAAGGGAAAGTTACTATAACAGTAACTAAGAGATTATTACAAAATGTATTTCCTTTATGAGACATTCCTGGAGAAATCTCCAGGTATTTATTTCACTGCAGTTAAATAAGTTATTATAAACACAATGGCATTTAGCAAAGCTAATTGAATCAATTGTATGTCTTTGTCAAATGTATTAGCAGATTGATGATAGTTAGATCTATTCTTACTAGAAAACATAGATTGACCCCCAATGAAATGCTTACTGAAAGCCCTAGACTCCTAATAATAAAACTATGTGCATCTCCTGCTCTTAGAAACTCTTACAAGATTCAGCATTGCAAGACTTGAATGCATTATGCCTAAGTGTATTTTTCACCACATAAAATAAGCCTTTAAATGGCCCATCAACTGATGACAACCACACCTATCACAATCTAGAATCTGAAGATTATATCATATGGATATGACACCAGAATTACATAGATATATTGGATCTAGGTAGTGAGCATAGTATCCAATAGGTAGTTTTTCAACCCATGCACCCTTCTGTCCTTCCCCTTTCTAGTAGTCTGCAGTATCTACTGTTCCCATGTTTATGTGCATGTGTGCTCAATATTTAGCTCCCACTTATAAATGAGAACACGCAGTATTTGGTTTTCATTCCTACATTAATATGCTCAGGATTATGGCCTCCAACTCCACACATGTTGCTTTGAAAACCATGATTTTATTCTTTTTTATGCCAGTATAGTATGTCATGGTATATATGTGCCATATTTTCTTTATCCAATTCACCATCAGTGGGCACCTGGGTTGGTTCTGTTTATTTACTATTGTAAATATCACTGCAATGAACATATGAGTGCATGTGTCTTTTGGTGTGATGATCTGTATTCCTCTGTGTATATACCCAGTAACGGGATTACTGAGTCAAGTGGTAGCTGTTTTAAGTTATTTGAGAAATCTTCAAACTGCTTTCCACAGTGACTGAACTAATTTATAGTCCCACTAACAGTGGATAGGCATTCTCTTTATTCTGCAGCCTCACCAGCATCAGCTGTCTTTTACCCTTTAGTAATAGCCATTCTGACTGCTATGAGATGGTATCTTACTGTGCTTTGGATTTGTGCTTTTTGATGATTGGTGATGATGAGCATTTTTTCATATGTTTATTGACTCCTTATATGTCTTCCTTTGACAAACATCTGCTCACTTATTAGTGGGGTTATTTGGGGTTTTTTTTGGTTTTTGCTTGTTTGTTTTTGCTTATTGATTTAAGTTCCTTTTAGATTCTGGATATTAGAACTTGGTTGTATGCAAAATTATGACTATTTTCTCCTGCTATGTAGGTTGTCTGTTTACACTGTTGGTAATTTCGTTTGCTGTACAGAAGTTATTTTATTTAATTAGGACCCACTGTCAATGTTTGTTTTTGTTGCAATTGCTTTTGGAGACTTAGCCCAAAATTCTTTACCAAGGCCAATGTCAAGAAGGGCATTTCCTAGGTTTGGTTTTCTTCGAGGATTTTTATACTGAGGTCTGACTTTTAAATCCTCAATCTATCTTGAGTTAATTTTTGTATGTGGTGAAAGGTAAGTGTCTAGTTTTATTTTTCTGCATATGGCTAGCCCATTATCTCAGCATCATTTATTGTAAAGGGAGTGCTTTCCCCACTGTTTATTTTTGTCAGCCTTGCTGAACATCAGATGGCTGTGTGTGGCTTTATTTCTGTGTTTTCTATCTGTTCCAATAATCTACATGGTTGTTTTATACCAGGACCATGTTGTTCTGGTTACTATAACCCTATAGTATAATTTGAACTTAGGAGGTGTTATACTTGTGGCTTATCCAAACCAATCCTAAGCATACCAAGTTCTTAACAATCATATGACGCAAAAATTCAGGGCCTCGAGTCTTGTATCCACATCTCCCTGCCAAATATGGCCCCTCCAGACTCTTGTGACTATACAGCCATTGGAAATCTCAAAAGTAAAACCAGGCATGGACGTTTTTCCTCAGAAGCAGGGGGCCTAATGTTAGATATGTTATGTCAAAACTAAATCCTGACATGCAGCCGGGCACGGTGGCTCACGCCTGTAATCCTGGCACTGGCACTTTGGGAGGCTGAGGTGGGTGGATCACCTGAGGTCAGGAGTTCAAGACCAGCCTGGCCAACATGGTGAAACCCCATCTTTTAAAATAAATTAAAAAAAAAAAAAAAAAGATAAATCCTGACATGCTCTTAGAAATGATCTGCTTTACCCTCCAATAAATTTTACTAATATTCCAACTTCAGTACCTATTCTTTTCTATAGGGTTAGGCTTTTAGATATAGGTATCCAGATTCCTCATTTAAATATAACAGAAAGCATAACCTATGGTATGAGTTTTGCAGTAACATTATATCAGAAATTAAATTTAAAAACCAAAATAAATGTATTATGACTGTATATAGACAAGTTTATAGCTCTAATTCCTTAAATATATGTAGCCTCCAATTATGCAATAATTCAGTAATGAAGCCTTAGATAAATATTACTAGTGCTTCCCTACTAATTAGTCCTAATGCATGAGGCATCCCACATGGAACTGTCTGTGTGCCTCTCTAAAATATATATTTATTTGTAGAAAATGTAACAATACAATTATCATTTCACCATATGCAGGAGCAACTCCATGTATTAATATGTGAAAAATAAAAAACTAATGTGTTTTAGAGATTCTAACAGTATAACTGCTAATCAATAACCAAGTAAGAGCTGAACACTGTACCCCTTTTAATATGCACCAAGGAATAAAGAGAAATTTGCCAGCAAATGTAAATTCCTCCACATGGGCATCTTTTTGTAAAATGCTTCTTCTTTTTCTTGCCATACATGTAAATAAAATTAGGAATCAAAATTTGCCTCAAACATTAGCCACTATAGTTGATTCTACAGTTGCTCAGAAAACTTCTTTAAATTATCTTGCTAAAGTTATTTTAGGTAACATGACTGCATTGAACTATTTGTTGGCTGAACTGGGAGAATGTGCAATAGCTAACACCTCCTGCTACACTTAGATAAATAAATCTGGTATTATAGAAACTCAGTTGCAAGACATCAACTAGAAAGCTACTTGCTTACAACAAGGAGATTTTGCTTCTGTCTCATTTTTATATATTTGATTTTTATATATCTGATTTTGATTGTTTCAATTTGTAAAGTTTATATACTTTAGTTTCTTAGTATTATCCTCTTTGTAGCTGTCATAATAGATTCCTCGGTAAACTGTAGTCTTTCAAGATTCCCAAATGCTCTGATGCAGCCATCCACTGTATGTCAAATGGTCTCACTAAAGTTAGAACAATGGCAACACAAAAATGACATAAAACATAATTCAACTAACCTGATGTCATAAGTTGTGAATTCCATAATAAGATCAAGCACATCCATTCTGATGGCAACTGAGAATGGAATCAATGCCTGAGGTTTCAATCTTTCAAAATTGAGAGGACATCAAAAGGGAGACTTGTTAAAGCAGCCTATAGCTTTATTGTACTTTGAATTCCTACATCATGAACTATAACCTAATTTAGTATGTAAACAAACTGCAACCTAACGTAAGAGTGTATTTTTATAACAAACTGCTGAGTCTCAGCCAATTATAGAAGCCAAGCTTCAGCCAATCATAGGCTGCACATTGATGAGACAATATACACATAAGGCAAATGCCTCATCATACCGTGCCCAAATAATGCAAATGACAAGCTAATCAAGCTGTTTTTTACCTCAATTCCTTTTTGTGTCTATGAATACAGCCTGCCCACATTGCTGGGTGGAGCATTCTAATCCTCTCCTAGTTCTGAATGCTGCCTAATTCATGAATCATTCTTTGCTCAAATAAACTCTTCTAAATTTAATTTGTCTAAAGTTTTTCTTTCAAAAATGTGACTGAATACACTTCTAATGATTACTCTGATGTCTTTATTAGATTAATAAGTAATATCAAAAGGTATTTTATTTAGTTTGTAGCCTCAGGCAAACATTCAAATATGAGGTGATAAGGCACAGAAATAGTGAATATAGAAATAAAACTAAAGTTAGCTAAAAAGATGTTATTTAGAAGAGAAATCTTACATGCTTGTCTTGTGGCTTACACTGTTACCTCAATCAGGAGAGCTCAAACTCTTTTCCTTTTCTTTCCCATATGTAATTATTCTAAATCTTAGCTAGAGAGACTTAAGTCCTATTTATTCCATTAGGTTTTCTCTGCTTACCAGATTCACATTACTCATTTTCTTCTCTGAACTCTTTCTAATATGGGTTCACACAGTGACAACAGCATTAGCTTTAAAGAACAAGTCCATGGTAAAACTCAGCCCTGTTACTCACTGTCTCTGTGACTAAGGGCAATTTTCATAATGTTTCTGACACTCTCTGTCTTCATATCTTATAGGGTTATTGTCAGGATTAAAACTGATAAAATAGCACAATTAGTTCATTTTGCATAGAATACTATGAATCTTCATTCCTACTGTACTTAAAATGAAGTCCCTACATATTGGCACTTATTTTTTTTTCTCTAAATACTTCCAGATTTTCACTTAACTAAAGTGAGATATTCAATGATGATTATATAGGTCTCGTAGCCTCCATAGCATGGTTTATACTTAATATATTCTTGAGAGTTATTTGAAATTTTTTGAAATACTTCATATATATTTTTATTCTATAGTATTTGATTTGAAAAATACTCATTGTAATGTCCCAAGCTTGTAGGTGTTAAAGTGCTGGGGTATTGGAAGTAATAATAAGTTAATCCAGGTATACCAAAATCTTAATTTTTTTTCTGGGTTCCTTATATGTCAGGCTTGAATAAAATATTGGAATTCTATACAATAAGAATTAGTTTTTATGAAGTTCTGAGGGCTATGACAAATACTAAACTTGAGGGGTTTTAAGATTTTTTTCTGCTAGTGGTAAGTGAAAAGTTAACACTTGTTATCAAATCAAAGTATCCTTTGGTTCTAGTATGGGTTTCCTTTATTATTCTGCAGCTACATAACTCAACCAAAACTTTTTAGACATTAAGCCACATGCTTAAGTTGACGATAAAAGTGATTAAATTTTGATAAGCAGTAAAGATACATAAATAATCTACGTTTCAAAGTTTTTTATAAATTTAATATTACAATAAAGTATTTAGATATAACTCTAAGATTTTGGAGTATCTTATGTAATGCAAAGTGTTAGGAACTACTATAGAGTACATTTATATTTTGCTACAAGTTATAACTTGTCTTCAGAAAACTGAAAGTGTATATATTTTTTCTTAGTGGCATAATGCTTATATTCGTTTTCCTGCTATCCTATAACTCACTCAGACATATGAGGAGTAAAGTTCTAGGGAGTTGAAACCATGCATTTTACTATATTTTGTCAGATTGCTTTTTGCTAAACATCTATAAGGAAATTTATGAAGGCAGGATATCTACAAATTATGTAAATTAACAAATAGATGAACAAGATTTAAAACTGATCAATTACAGTAACCTTTATTTACAAATAACAAGCTTTATTATGTTTCATTCTAAGCTAGTTAGTTCCTTTTTAAGTCAGAAAATTTAAAAATAGATTATATGAAACATAATATAGTTTGTTGTTTAGAGGAATTTTTCAAGTAAAAAATTGCACCGTCTTGTTACTGTCATATGATTTCTTAGTAGCTACTAACCCGCATTGCCCTACAGTAAGTAAGGTGCTTCTATACATTTTATATCACATTTTGCTCAAAAGTTCACCTTTTCCATAATGTTAAATGATCAAAAATTTAGTTACTCTTATTTCAAAAGAGGAAACACTATTTAAGAAGCAAAAAATTAAGTGCTGTTAATTAAATCACTATAATTAGATCACTATACTACACTATACATATAGTATACCATACTATACTATATGTAAGTTTTTACATTTAACTTAGGAAGAAATGTGTATGCATCAGTGGGAAGAGAAGCACTCTACATTGGTCAGACAAAACATTCAAATCAAACCTGGTCATAAACATACTGGACATCATTGCAGGCAGTACATTAAGAAATTTAAGGTAGTCAGAAGACAATGTCTGCCAAGAAAGACCACAAATTCAGTCTTTAAATGTTGATTATGAAGTAAGACAACATATAAGGGAAAATGTCCATGGAAAATCAAGGAAGGGAGAGCATGCCTAAGGCTCAGAAGAAGGTTGGAAATGTTGGTGTATATTTAGAAATCAACTATAAATACATAGATAATGAACATATCAGTGATTACAAGAAAAGGGAATAGAAAGAAAATAGAAAGCTTAGTCTAGTTTTTATAAAAACACTATAAAATGAAAAGGAGTTATATGTACTCCTGCACAATGTTTTCACTTAAGAATCCCTTACAACTTGTTGTGTTCTCACTGAATATGCCAAAATTTTAAAATACGTCTACCCTATCCAGTTAATTATCAAAGTGAAAACTGGTTAAATACCAGCTTGAAAATGTATCATTTCTATTTCACAATATAAATGCCATTGCAAGTATAAAAAATAAATTCTAACATATCCTTACCTAGTAAATACATATGAACTAAATTTATAGCAAACAAATGCATACAAATAAATACACCCTAAAACCTATGCTTCTATAGTGGTCTGAGTTATGGAAAAGGGAATATCCCAAAGACTGAAAATATTCTCAGACATGGAAATACAGACCACTATTGATAGGGACAGCAGGCAGAGAAATTCTAAGCAGAAAAGCCAGGTCCCTAGTGAAGCCCCACCCTCAAGCTACAAAGCCTGAGATCATGGCACAAAGTGAGAACTTACATCTGTGTTTTCCTGCTCAAATGCTGGCTTTTCCAAAACAATGCATGACTCACCCCACCCTTCTTCCTGTGCCCATAAAAACCGCCAGACTCAGCTGGCAAAGTGGGGAAAAGCAGCTGGACATTCAGAGACTATGACTGGATGTTAGAGAGAAGCAGCTTGACTTCAGAGGGACAGCTTGACGAGGTAACTTCAGAAAAGAATCTGGATGGAGATGGCTGGACTTCAGGGGAAGATTACCATACTGTCCCATTTCCTTTTCAGCTCCCCTTCCTGCTGACAGCCACTTTCATTGGCAATAAAATCCCCTGCATTTACTGTTCTTCACTTCATTCATCTGACCTCATTTCTCCTGGACATTGCTTGGGAGCCATGAGTGTGTATACAAAAGGTTGTCACACTGGCCGTTTGCCAAAAAGGCAGAGAGCCCACTGAGCTGTTAACACTTAAGCCATCTGTGGACAGTAGAGGTAAAAGAGCACTGTACACTCCCTCTGGGGCTTCAAGGGTTATGGAGACACCCCCTTGATGCTGCCGTGGGGCCTGGGTGGTGTTCACTCCTGCCAGCACCCAAAAGCCTCGCCCCAGCTCCTGCACTTGCTCACCTGTATGCTCCCTCCCACAAGGGGTGGAATGCAGCAGGTCCAAGTGAGGGGAGCTCACCCCTGCCAGTGCCAAGGCAGCCAGCTGGTTCCAGCATTCACGCACTCCAGTTCCCACCTTGTTCACTCATGCACTCCCTCCCAAAAAAGTTGAGAGCTGTGGGTTGAGTAAAGGAGGTACCCTTGTTGTGGGTCCCATGAATGCATCAGGGAATATCCTGTTTCACTAATAACAAAAACCTTTTGGCAATATATATTCCAGCAAACCAAGACAAAAAAAAAATTAACAGGGAAAAGCATGATATAAAGGAGTTTCAGTTGGTAAGAAAAATTGTAAAGCCCAGCAAAATAACTACATCTATTACCAGAATAAGATAAATGATATAAAAAACAATGTGAGCAAAATGATATAAATACAGTGCCCAGATGATATGTTCATAACTGGTAAGTGAGAGACAGTTGGAAAAAATAAATTAGATAGATCATTTCATGTTACTTATTTGTAAAAAGTCTTTCATTCTTATCAGTTGGAGAAAGTAAGATCCAAAAATCAATCTAACTGTAGTGATGTTTTTCCAAATAAAAGAAAATCTTCATTTGGCAAAATCTAGGACTAAAATGATTAGGTTAGGGGAGAGGAAACATTAAAACCAGAAAAATAATTTAGTTTAATATTTACCTGATGTTGAATCAGAGAGAAGCTTTTCTAAAAATAAATGCAAATACATAAAAAATCAGTAGATATGAATGCAGAAATTTTTAAAACCAGGTATCTAAAATAATAAAACATTACATTGAAAGGTAGATGACAAACTGAGGGAGATTATACAATGTATACAGGGCATATAAACATAATATGTACATTATATAAACATATAATGTTTATAAAGAAAAATATAATACATTTCATATTAAAGTAGTCTCATAATTAATTTTTTAAAATTTGTGGGAGGTGGAACGAGATGGCCAAATACAGCCCTCCAGTGATCACTCCCACTGCAGGAAAAGCAAATTGAACAAATATCCACAGAAGGAAGCACTTTATAAGAACAAAAAGTTAAGTGAGCGGCCCCAGTACCTGGTCTTAATATCACATCAAGGAAAGAGGTACTGAAGACGGTAGGAAACACAGCCTTGAATTGGCAATATTACCCTTCCCTCATCCCCCTTCACAAACCTCATGACACGGAGAGAATCTGTGTCCTTGGAAGAGGGAGAGAGAGTGCAGACATCATGTGACTTTCCATTGAAATTCAGTGCTACCCTGTCACAGTGGAAAACAACAGAGGGCAGAATTCAGCCAGTACCCAGAAAAGCAGCATTTAAATCGGCCCTAGCCAGAGGGAAATCATTCCATCCCAGAAGTTGGAACCTGAGTTCTAGCTAGACCTACCACAAAGGGCTAAAGTGCTCTGGGGTTTGAAATAAACTTGAAAGGCAATATAAGCCATGAGAATTACAATTTATGGGCTAGTCCTGCTGCAGCGTTGGGCTCAGAGCCAGTGGACTTGGGGTGCACACAACTAACAAGACATCAACTGGGATGGCAAAGGGAGTGCTTGCATTACCCATACCACAGCTCACAGTTCTGGGAGAGACTCCTACTTGAAGAGACGAAAAAGAAGTTTAAAAGGGACATTGCCTTGCAACTGGATACCAGCTAAGCCACAGTAGAACAGGGCACCAGGCAGAGTTCTGAGACCCTATTCTGGGTTCTAGCTCCTGGATGACATTTCTAGACACATCCTTGGCCTAAAGGGAACTGGCTGCCTAAAAGGGAAAGATCCAGTCCTGGCAGGATTTATCATCTGCTGACTAAAGAGCCCTTGCGCCTTAAGTAAACGTCAGAAGTACCCAGGCCACACTCACCACAATTCTTGGGTGAGACCCAGGGCCATTTTGGTTTCAGGTGTAACCCAGCCCATTCTCAGCTGTGGTGGCCACAGAGAGAGACTTCTTCTGCTTGGTGAAAAGAGAGGGAAGAGTAAAGGGGCCCAGTCTTGCAGCTTAGGCACCAACTCAGCCATAAAGGACAGAGAACCAAGCAGGATTCTAGAGGTCCTAGCTCTAGACCTTGGCTCCTGGATGGCACTTCTGAACATGCTCTGAGGTAGAAGGGAGCCACTGCCCTGAAGGCAGAGACCCAAGTCCAGCAGCATTCACCCCAACCTGACTGAAGAGGCCTTAGTTCTTGAATGAACATCAGCAGTAGCCAGACAATACTCACTGTGGGCCTGGGGCAGTGATAGCCATGGAGAGAGACTCTTTCTACATGAGGAAAGAAGACAGAAGAGAGAGAAGAACTTTTTCCATGTGTCTTTAGTGCCAGTTTAGCCACAGTAGAATAAAGCACGGAGTAGTTTCTTAAATTTCCTGACTCTAGGCCCTGGCTCCCATATGGCATTTCTGGACCAGCTCCGGGCTAGTGGGGAGCTTGCCAACTTGAACGCAGGGACACAAGCCTGGCTGTATTCAACACCTGCTGATTGAAAAACGCTTGGGCCTTGAATGAACACCAGTAGTAGCCAGTCAGTGGTCACCACGGGCATTGAGTGAGACCCAGTGTTGTGCTGGCTTCAGGTCTCAGTCAGTACAGTCGAAGTTATGGTGGCCACAGGGGTATTTGGGTCACCTCTCCCCCAGCTTGAGCCAGCTCAGCACCCAGAGAAAGAGACTCTGTTTGTTCGGGGGAAATAAAGGGGAAAAAAGTCTCTGCCTAGTAATCCAGGGCATTTTCTTGGATCTTGCCCAAGACCCACAAAGACACTGCTTCTACAAGTCTGCAAGAATCACAGTGTTACTGGACTTGGGGTAACCACTAATGCAGATATGGCTGCAGTGACAAAGGACTTAGATCACAACACTCAATTCCCTTTGAATATTTTGAAAGCCTTCCTAAGAAGGAATACAAACAATCCCAGACTGTGAAGACTAAAATAAATACCCAAACATTGACAAATATTCACAAGCATCAAGACTACCCAGGAAAATGTGACCTCACTAAACAAACTAAATAAGGCACCAGTGACTAATCCTAGAATGACAGAGATATGTAATTTTTCAGACAGAGAATTTAAAAATAGCTGTTTTGAAGAAGCTCAATGAAATTAAAAATAACATAGAGAAGGAATTCAGAATTATATCAGATAAATTTAACAAAGAGATTAAGATAATTAAAAAATATCAAGCAGAATTTCTGGAGCTGAAATATTGAATTGACAAACTCAAGAGTGCATCAGAGCCTCTCAACAGCAGAATGGAAAGTGAAAGAAAGCATTATTGAGCTTGAGGACAGGCCATTTAAAACACACAGGCAGAGGAGACAAAAGAAAAAATAATGAAAAGGAATAAAGCATACCAACAAAATCTAGGCAACAGCCTCAAAAGGGCAAATCTAAGAGTTACTGGCCTTAAAGAGGAGGTAGGAAAGAGATTGGGTAGAAAGTTTATTAAAATAGATAATAACAAAGAATTTTCAAAACCTAGAGAACGAAATCAATACTTCCAAACTCATTCCATGAGGCCAATATTACCTTGTTAACAAAGCCAAGACACGTGAAAAAAAGAAAATTACAGGACAGTATCTCATGAACATTGATGAAAACGTCCTAAAAGAAATACTAGCAAACTAATTCAACAAGACATTAGAAAGATCATTCTTATGATCAAACGGGATATATACTACAGATGGTTCAACATATGCAAATCAATGAATGGGATACATTGTATCAATAAGATGGGTAGGGAGTTGGGGAGGGATAACATGGGGAGAAATGCCAGATATAGGTGATGGGGATGGAGACAGCAAACCACATTGCCATGTATGTACCTACGCAACAATCCTGCATGTTCTTTACATGTACTCCAGAACCTAAAATGCAATTTTATATATATATATAAAATTCAGATCTCAATCAGTGCAGTCCAAGTTGTGGTGGCCACAGGGGTACTTGGGTCACCTCCCCCCAAGCTTGAGCCAGGCCAGCACACACAGAGAGAGAGACTCTGTTTGTTTGGGGGAAATAAAAGGGAAAAAAGTCTCTGCCTGGTAATCCAGGGCATTTCTTGGATCTTGCCCAAGACCACAAAGACACTGCTTCTACAAGTTTGCAAGAATCACAGTGTTACTGGACTTGAGGTCCATATATATATATATATATATATATATGGGGAAAGAAAAAAAATGAAATGCAAACCCATATGATCATTTTAATTGCTGTTGAAAAAACATTCCGTAAAATTCAACATCCTTTATGATTAAAAACCCTCACAAAACTGGGTATAGAAAGAACATACCTGAACACAATAAAAGCCATATACAACAGACTGTTATACCTGAGTGAGTTAGAAGGAAAGCATCACACTCTGAGTTCCAACTGTGAGTCCTTTGTTGCCTGCAACTGAGAGACGGCTAACGCTCAAAATTCTCTCAGTCCCGAAGAAGGACGGGGCTTGATTCCTTTTTATACCTTGCTTAAGATAGGGGAGGGGAAGCCTAGCTGAAGCAAAATTTACAGAAGCAGAACAAGCAAGTTAGATAAGGAGGCTGGTAACTAGGAGGCAGGAGGTTCCCATGATTGTTGATTACTAAGGAGACTATGCACAAGGGGTTCCCATGATTGCTGGTTACCAAGGAGGGTATTTGGTACTTGCCATACAATCAATCAAGGGAGTATTCACAATAGCAAGTGGGCTTTGCCAAGCAGGATATGATTACAATGGTTATATGCCTCTATAGTTCTAAGCACAGCATGACCCAGCACAGTAGCATGACCCAGGTATGCACTCAAGGGAGAAATAGCGGGAGGGGTGAGGCAGAGGTTATGATGGAGTCTGGCTCTCAGCAAGATGGAGTCTGTAACGCTAATACAGGGTAGGTTAGCACAGACTAGTAGCTAGTATCATTCTCAATGGGAAAAACTGAAAGCCTTTTCTCTAAGGTCTGGAACAAGACAGGATGCCAGCTTTCACCATTGTTATGCAACATAGTACTGAAAGTCCTAGCTGGAGCAATCAGACAACAACAACAAAAATAAAGGGCATCCAAATTGCAAAGGAGAAGTCAAATTATCCTTGTTTGCAGATGATATGATCTTATATTTGAAAAACCCTAGACTCCAACAAAAAACTCTCAGAACATACAAAAAATCAGTAGCATTTCTATATGCCAGCAGCACACAACCCAAAAAGAAATGAAGAAAGTAATCATAATTACAATAGCTAGAAAGTAAATAAGATACCCAGAAATAAACTTAACCAAAGACATGAATGATCTCTACAATGAAAACTAAAACATTAATATGAGAAATTGGAAATGACACACAATAAAAGGAAAAATATTCCAATATTCCATATTCATGGATGTGAATCAATATTGTTAAAATATTTTTACCACTCCAAGCAATCTACAGATCAATACACCCTCTATCAAAATATCAATGACACTCTTCACAGAAATAGAACATACAATTCTAAAATGTACATGGAATGGCTAAAGACCCAGAAGAGCCAAAGTCATCCTCAGTAAAAAGAACAAAACTGGAAGAATCACATTACCTGACTTGAAATTACATTACAGAGCTATTGTAACCAAAACAGCATGGTACTACTACCATAACAATAGGTACATAGACCAATGTAATAGAATAGAGAACCCAGAAACAAATTCATACATCTACAGGGAACTCATTTTCAACAAAGGTGTCAAGAACATACATTGGGAAAAGAACAGTCTCTTCAATAAATGGCTGGGAAAATTGAATATCTATATAAAGAAGAATGAAACTAGACCCTTATCTCTCACCATATACAAAAATCAAATCAAAGTAGATTAAACACTTAAATCTAAGACCTCAAACAATGATACTACTACAAGAAGATGTTGAGAAAACTCTAGAACATTGTTCTGGGTAAAGGTTTCTTCAGCAATACTACACAAGCACAGGCAACCAAAGCAAAAATAGACAAATTGAAACACATAAAACTGATAAACTTTTGCTCAACAAAGGAAACAATCAACAAAGTAGAGAGAGAGAGAGAGAGAGAGAGAGAGAGAGAGACAACTCACCAAATGGAAGAAAATATTTGCACACTTTCCAGCTAACAAGGGATTAATAAACAGAATATACAAAGAGCTCAAACAACTCTAGGAAAAACATCTAACAGTGTGATTTTAAAATGCACTCTCAAAAGAACACATATGAATTGCAAACAGGTTTATAAGCAGCTGCTCAACATCACTGATCATCAGAGTAATGGAAATCAAAACAACAACATTATCTCACCCCACTTGAAACGGTTTTTATTCAAAAGATGAACAATAGTGAATGCTGACAAGGATGTGGAGAAATGGGAACCCTCGTACACTGTTGGTGTGAATGTAAATTAGTACAGCCACTATGGAGAACAGTATGGAGATCCTTCAAAAAACTAAAAATAGAGCTATTATATGAGCTAGCAATCCCACTGCTAGGTATATACCCAAAAGAAAGAAAATCAGTATATCAAAAAGATATCTGCACTTCTATGTTCATTGCAGCATTATTCACAATAGCTAAGATTTGGAAGCAACCTAAGTGTCCATCAATAAATGAATAGATAAAGAAGATGTGGTGCCTATACACAATGGTATACTGATCATCCATTAAGAATAATGAGATCCCATCATTTGCAGCCACATGAATGAAAGTGAAGCACATTATATTAAGTGAAGTAAGTCAAGCCCAGAAAGATGACTTCACATATTCTCACTTATTTGTTGTAGCTAAAAATTAAATAAAATTGACTCATGGAGACAGAGAGTAGAATGATGGTTTCCAGAGGCAGTGAAGGATAGTTGTGGGTGGGATGGTTTACAGGTACAAAAATATAGTTAAATAGAATAAACACGATTTAATATTTGATAGCACAATAGAGTAACTACAGTTAACAATAATGTATTGTACATTTTAAAATAACTAAAAGAATATAACTGAAATATTTGTAACATAAAAGAATGATAAATGCTTGAGGAGATGGATACCCCACTTACCCTGATGTGATTATTACATATTACATATCTATATGAAAATATTTCACGTACCCCATAATATGTATACCTACTATGTACCCATAAAAAATAAAAACTTAAAAATTAAATCAGTTACATAGCCCTCAAAAAACTTTCACTGGACAAACTGAGAATGGTGCATATAAAAGGAATTTACAAAAGCCAAAATTATAATTGACCAATCTGTATTGTCTTATTATTTAATCAAAAAAATTCAGATCAATAAATTGAGATGTTTTTCTTCCTTAATATTTGTGAAATTAAAAAAATAATAATCAATATTCTACCCAATGTAAGCAAGGACATCAACTTTTAGATCCTAATTGTAAATTTCTGTAATATTTTTAGAACTTCTTTCTCAGTGTACACTAATAGTCTTTATTTTGATTTGAAAATTTTGTTTGTAGGATGTTATGCTATTAAAACAACCAGAATCTCACCCTAATAGTATGATAATATTAGTATAAAATGACAAAATATTATAAACAACCTAAATACTCAACAACAGGAGATGATTTGAATATAGTAAATCAATTAAAGAATATTATGCATCCTTAAATATCATTTCATGCTAATAATATAAATAACTTACGTATGTTTTAGTGAAATTGTGTTATATTGCAAAGCTTGCAAGAGTTGGTTCATCTGGCTCCACAACCCATTAATTTTCCTCTATCAATTTACCAATGGACATGTAAATTTGAGAGAATAAATTAATCTGGGTGAGTCATACAATATCAGAAGTGAAAAATAAGCTGAAAAAAATAGAATGAAATGAAAAATTATAACTGCCTTAATGATGGCTAACAGTTCTACTAATAAGATAAATTTAATCTACCTTTGTAATACATTAATACATGCATAGATGGTAGGATTAGCATTATTTTTTGGCCATCTCTCTGTGTGACTTTCAGATATATCTAGCCTGAATACACAGAAGTGATTCAGCTAGGACTCCACCACAAACAGTTCATTTAGATCATTTCAGAAGTCAATGTGTTCTGCTACTTTTTTGACTAATATTACTTGGAATATATTTTTTCAAAATTCTGGTTTTTATATTGACTGAGAATTTTGCCCAATCACATTCACAAGGCTTTGCATCACCCATTTGCCCAAAAGCCAAGGGACTCATGCCCGTAAAAATTACCATTCATCACCTTCATCAATCATTTTGACAGCCACTGGACTGGATCAGAGACCCATAACAAGTTACATTCTGTAGGAAAATCAAGTCAGTACAAAACTATCAAGGAAGAAAGCTTTTCATCATCTTCACCTAGTCTGCCTAACATGTTTTTATATTTTTTCTCATAAAAAGAGAAAGTGAAATCAGCAAGTACAATGACAGGTAAAGACAGGTAAAAGTGACAATCTGTCAGCTTTTACTCTTCTTACAACACTTGTAAATCCTATCTGTCCTTTGTGTTTCTGGAATATTACATTTTCCACTATTTTTTAAATGCTCACATAAGAGCTGTTTTAATTTATCCATTAGCTCCTTAAACAAATCAGAAGATAGCTTGAAAATACTGTTTTGTTTCCCTGTGCTGAATCCTCATTATCATATTTGTAGTCTACAAACTTCATGACTAAACACATGTTAATTTTAGAACATATAAATTGTTATAAAAATGTTTTTTTGATAGATGAAAAAGGATATAAATCCACTTAAATAAAGTTATTTCTTTAATTATGAAACTGACAGTTTTTGGCTTCTCCTAACTAAAACTACTCTTATCTGAAAAGTAAAATTGCCAATTTATCCAGTAAAGAACAATTAACTAATGTGCTGGAAACACCTTTTAATTTTCACCCAAGTAGAAGATTTTTATTGTTTGAACTTAAAGATCAGTACAGGATATATTGTTTTCTCTCCCAGAATATTTGAGACAAAATTGTCTTTTAAAACCTGGCATAAACAAGTTACTGCATGTAAAGAGAACTTTTGAATATTCCGTTTCTCAATGATTATTATGACTATAAGTATTATTAATATCAAATAATAATAGTACTTAAGGTACTTTCCTTTGGTTTTCAAATTTTCTGAAGGCAGTATACTTTAAAAAATTTTTAAATTTTTAAAAATATTATTATTTTGATGTAGTGAGAGAATAAATAAAATGTTTTAAAAATAATCTTGTAATTTGAACAAATATCTCAGTAAAAAAGCAAAAATATGTTTAACAATCGTAGTTAAGGAACAAATAACTTTTAAAATAACTAATGTTAATTACAGTTCAGGTTTCTTGACAGTCTTCTGAAGAACTGCAATTGGTACTTGTTTGTGGAAGAAACATAATCTCCTGACAGTCTTCTCTCACACTCATTGCTTGTAGGCTTTATCTATTAATAGAGTCACTTTGGTTACTGACATTATGTCTTTTCAAGCTTTGACTCTTCCAGCAAGTATCGATCTGCAAATGAGCTACCCAAGGACAATGGCATCATTAATTGCTAAGTGATCTGAAAAACAATTAGAGACCTCCAGGCTCATGTACAAATGGATAGTCAAAGCTGTCAGCCTAATCAGATACGGTAGTGCTTGTCTGTGGACCAGTTGGACTCCTCAGAAATGTCCTCCACATCTGTCAGTTTCCCATTTCTCACAATAAAGCACATGTCAAGTTTCATAATTCTACTTTCTTGTTTTCTAAGAAATCTTTGTGCATATACATGAGCAAGAATCATATTGGCTCAACACAGTCCTTCAGAAGGAGCTCAATAGAAGCCAGGCTCAGATAAAAATATTAAAAATTCATGAGTATAAGAAAGGTTCAATATTGATGTGAGATGAAAAGAATAATGCAGTAGTAAAATCTAAAAATTATTTAAAGCCATGCATGGGTATCATTGGCATCAAAATTTCTGATCAAAATCAATGTGGCACCATTCTAGAAATAGGCACACCCATTATTTCCCATTATATGCAAAAACGATAATCAGATTCAGCTTAAAATTTTAAATCTCCCTAGTTTTGCATAAGGATTTGATTAATTGTAAAGAAATGTGACACCTACCTTGAAGTTAGCATACAACTATCATTGCATTGGTTTCTTAAATAATAACCATTATAATTGTTTCTCTCAATTCGATGACATAGATTAAAAAAAATTATAATATAAACAGCAAAAGGATCATATACATGTACATGGTGTAAAATTTTGTGTGTAATTCTGACATCAAACCACGCAGTTTTTGAATCCTGTCCTTTGACTTGGTTAGTTCACTTGTTTAAAAAAAATATTAAAAACTTATCTATCACTGTCCTTTATTCCATCATCTTCTATTATTAGTCAACTTATTAGTACTTAGTATATTTATCTTACAGACTGACCTATAAAACCACAGAAGACTTATTTTATTATTAATAGCAAATTATCTACACAAACCCTAATTAAGTACCGATGCATGATATATTTATTAAAAAAATATATTCCACAGCTAGCTAAGATCGAGTTTAGTCCTAGCCTAGTGACATCAGTGACAAACAAGAAAAATGGGTCTATAGTGACAGAGCTGATTCAATTAGATGAAAATCTGTACATGAATTTGTGCAAGTAGTTCGCCTGCATTGTTTTTGTTCATTCTAACCTGTTTTATTGAAACAAAAGATGCAGTACACAAGAAGAGCATGAACCTGTGATTTGGGAAATCTGAATTTAGGATGTCTGGACTCTCATTCCTGACACTAGCTAGCAGTTAGATTTAGGAGAGTCACTTAAACTATTTGTTTCTTTGTTTTCTTATTTCTTTGAAATGTGTTTTTTCTCATAACCCTGCTTTTGAATAAGTCTATAAATACAGGGACCCTGGCATTATTTTTTACTTTTTGTTTCCCATGTGGCTTAGTGGGAAACAATAAAAGTTCAATTCAAGTTCTTTCAAATAATTAAACTTACAGATAAAATAAGAATTTCCACCAAACTACTAAGATTTCTTTAATATACAAATATCACTATAGGAAGTATTGATTTTAGAACAACTTTAATGGAAATAAAATAAATATCTAATAAGTCTGGAATTTGTTTTATATTTAGGCAATTTTTTTATGTGCTTTACATCCATCTGTCTCACTTAATGCTTTCAACGGTG
Organism: Cheracebus regulus; assembly: GCA_963574635.1. Lineage (NCBI taxonomy): Eukaryota > Metazoa > Chordata > Mammalia > Primates > Pitheciidae > Cheracebus > Cheracebus regulus. The sequence goes on along the minus strand of CAUYQU010060976.1, from coordinate 19,735 downwards.
CTACAACTAAAAAGTAGCGAGGTGTGGCCGGGCCTGGTGGCTCACACCTGTAATCTCAGCACTTTGGGAGGCCAAGGCAGAAGGATCATGAGATCAAGAGATCGAGACTATCTTGTCCAACATGGTGAAACCCCATCTCTACTAAAAATACAGAAATTAGCTGGGCATGGTGGTAAATGCCTGTAATCCCAGCTACTAGGGAAGCTGAGACAGAAGAATCGCTCGAACCCAAAAGGCGGAGTTTGCAGTGAGTCCAGATCATGCCACTGCACTCCAGCCTGGTGACAGTGAGACTCCATCTCAAAAAAAAGTAGTCAGATGCAGACTGAAGCTTCACTCGAAGAATTTAGGACAGACCTTCAGTTTAAGTTTTTCCCATTAAAGTAAAAAACCTCCATCACACAAGCTCTCCTCTAAATAAGTTACTATCTTAGGCTTTGTCGTTTTTATCTTTTCTTAACATTTTTATTAGAATTATCAAATACATAAAAACAGAGAATATTATGTTTCCATATGTATATGCAGCTATCACCAAGCTCTCTCCTCTGAAATATTTTAAAGCAAATCACAGACATCATAGTATTCCACTGTAAACAACATCATCATCACAGCTAAAGAAATAACTCCTTAATGTCATTTAATACATATCTACCAAGCTTGAAATTTCACTAATTGGCTCATAATGCTTTTAGCAAATTGAATTCAAACCAAGATATACATTTTTGTCTTTCAAGAACCTTTTTATAATACCTACTGTATCTGCTAGGTCTTCAGTCTTTCCACTCTACTACTTATTTTGTTAATAACTCATTATTTCCCGTTTCCTCATTTCACATTTCCAGCGACTGTTTTATCCTAATATAGGAATGGCCAGTCTTTCTGTAATAATTTGACTATATTGCTACGCTGTTGGAATCCAATATCTTTAGACTAGGACTCTGTCCTGTCACTGTTAGAGAAAATAACAATGTGCTATTTGATGACCATTCTTAACTGTGACTAACGGGTTATAGATCTTTTATGCAAAGTGGTCAACAATTTACTTTTCTAGATCAATCCCAACACCCTATCAACCTAGGTCTATTCATTGAGTTATAGTATTTTTTTCAATAAAAATATTTGAAACAAATGCTTAAGTGCTCAAAAATAAAGAAGAAAATAAAGATTATTTTAATTGAGCCAGCTAGAATAGAGATAACCGCAATTGCCATTTTACTATCTTCTGTTGTCTTACCTGCATAACTACATAGTAAACAGAGGGAGAGCCATGAATAAAAGACACTGACAGAATTATAGTTATAGGAACAAACTCTAGATCCAGATAATGCTAACTCAAACCTTGCTTTAAATAATTATTTGCTTTTTAATCTGTAAACCTTAATCTCTCAGAACATCACTTTCCTCACCTCAAAAAAATGAAAATAATAATAGCATTTTATTATTAGTCCATTTAAAAATACATATAGTGTGGCAGATAAGAATGTTAGTCCACTCCTCATACTATATAAATTTGATTCCAGGCATCATTATTTACTAATTGGACAACTTACTTATGCCTTCCAAGTGTGAGCTTTCTCACTTGTAAGGAACTGATAATCACATATAAATGAATATTTTATTGAGAATTTGAGAAAGTCTGTGACATTAAAAAATATAATTTAAAAAACTCACTTCAGAGTATTTCTCATTTGGTATCTCTGATCATATTCTTACTATGATACCTATAATAGTATAATAACCATGAGTTCAATTATATTATAGATTCAAATGGGAAAAATATTCAGTATATATGGAAACTAAAATAGAAAAAGCTCTTTCAATCTTTGCTCATTTTGTTTATATTTGATAATTCTTAGCAAAACTAATTACTAGTCTGATCTACTAAAATATGTTTATAACAATTACCTATCTAAGAATTATCCTGCCTCTATGTGAAATAAATACATATCATTGAGACTTGTGGATATTAAAAAATGCTCTAGCCTTGCACCTGTCTGAATGAAAATAAAATATTTGAGACTTTCCACAACTTATACTCACTTTCAGACTTACAAAAGCCATTTTTTGTCACTCTAAAAACTAGTAAACAAAAAACTTACAATAAACAGCTTTTGGCTTCGATTTTTATTAAAACAGAAGCACAATCAAAAGACTCCTTTGGGGTCAGAAAGAATTCTTTTCATAATTCACAATAATCATTTTGCTGTCTGATCTAACTGCTTTAATCATTAGAAAGAAATTATAAAATGTAAGATGAAAATAGATATTTATATTTAGGGTTTCAATCTACATAAATGCTTTGGTGTTAAATTGCTTTTATCTAACACATAAGTAAGACAGCAAGAAATACTTCTATAAATAACTGATGATTTTAAATAATTTTACATATGCTCCAGAAGAATAAAAATAATTTGCTTTTAAAAAGAAAATCTTTCAAGAAAAGACTTTAAATACACTCCCGTGATTTTTCAAATGCAACTTCAGAAAACAATTCAGAATCCCAGGAAAGAGAATTCATGGATTCCCTAGGGTGGAATCCCAGATATGACACCTCTGGTTTCCACCTGGACAGTTCCATTAACACATTCGAAACACAGGCGCCTCCTGAGATTCATTCAGCACACTGTTTTGTCTCACTGATTTCATCTTTTCTGTTTGACAGTTATCCTTTGAGATCCAGGCCTGGGAGGTGTCCAAATGACAACATATTACTTTTATTAACTATGACATGAGAAAGAATTTGCTCTAATGAAATTAAAATGTGTGATATAATTAAACAAATGTATTATATCCAAAGGATTTAGAAAATAATTTAAAATTATAAACCCTAACAGCTCAAAATTAATGCAAGCAGTATCCCAGGCAAGCATGTTTGTATATAAGACTGAACTGGGCAAGTGACTCACCCAGAGGGCAGAAAACCTCAGGCGTGGTAGGATAGAAAAGAAAGGACTGCTTCATGATATTAGCCGGATCAGTAAGAAACCGGCAGTGATATAAGAGAAAGCAGATGGTACACACTAGCTACACTAACAACAGCAAAACAACATCTAAAAGCCACACTTCTACTGCCTTTTTTTCCCCTTCCTTTTCCAATTCAGTCCAAATCATCTGGGCATTTTCTGCTATCACTGAGACAAAAACACAAGGTCTTTAGAAAATCTGTCAATGCTTCTCTCCCCTATTTACAATAAAGAGTGAGAAATTTTTCTTAGAATATGTGTTCTTATAACTAGAAAACTAATGTTTATTTTCAAATGAATTTACAAGTTTTAATGAATAATGATATGTAAAATTTATGGTATAATATGTCACCTGACCTAATACAAATTGTTATGTATTCTTAAAGCTTTCCTTCTGGGACTAGCCATTAGGGTAGCTTGATCTGAACCTCTCCCTTATGTGAATGAGAAGTCTAAACTTTTTAAACCCCCTCTAACAATAATCTAGTTATCCTGTATCCTGATGTGGAATACACAGAAAAATGATATCATCACAAAATAATGGTCTGTGTTTTGAATGTCCTCATTGTGTTTTCCCTCCGAGATTCTGCTTCTCTCAAACATCTCTGAAAATAAAAGATTTAAAAAAAAAGTTTCTGAAGTACAGAAAAAGAATAAAATATCTGCAGTGTTAATGTATCCTTAAAGAGTTTACACACATGAAAAAAGTTTACACATGCATATAATAGAAATTTCTACATGATTTTATTACGCTTCTGTTTATCCAATTCCATACATGATGCAAATTATAGGCCTATTATGAAAAGCAGGTGGAAAGTCAACAAGAGGGTAGGTAATTTTTTATTCTCATACCAGATGGTAAAATGATAAATAAAGTTGGAGTGTTTTAAGGTCCTAGTAATACTACAGTAATAATAATAATTTATAGGAGATACTATTAAATCAAAAGTGTATATTGTGGCCTCTAAAATAGCCAGAAAAAGAATAAGAAATGCATGACTAACAGGGTAATTTTGTGGATAGATGGAGAAAGATTAAATAATAAAATATTTGCATTTGGTTAATTCAAAGAAGACAAGAAAGAAGAGAAATGAATAATAGATAACATATAAGACTAATAGGGAAAAAGTAATTTATAATTTCAAACAGAAATATATTTGCAATTATATTGATACAAAATAAACTATTTCAACTAAAAGAAAAATAATTGGCCATATTAAAGAAATAAATATAAGCTATTTATGAAGCATATCTTAAATATAAGGCTATGTAAAGTTTGAAAGTAAAAGTAAAAAGAAAGGCTCCAACTAAAAGGAAAATTTTTATGGTTTTACTAATATCAAACAAAGCAGACATTGAGACAATATTATCAGAGATAAAGAAAGAAATATAAAGTGGTTAATCCACTTGGAAAATATAAAAATTCTAAATCTGTATTAATCTAATTATTTAGCTTCAAAGTATATGAGGCAAAAGTCAACAAAACTGAAAGAATAAATACATAAATCCTCAATTATTATAAGAACTCACATATTTATTGTCACTAAGTAAACTGATAAAATATCAATAAGCATAGAAAAAAGTGACAATAACAAATCTGACCTACTTGATGGATATGGAATATTATACACCACAGAAAGAGACTACAATTTTGCAAATAAACATTTATCAAAATTAATTATATGCTAGGTTCAAAAACAAGTCTGAACAAATTTCAGAAGATTTACCTCATTCAGATAATGATCTCTGACCATAGCAGAACTACAAGAAAATCTTCAACTTCTAAAAAGCAGTCAAATGAAAAACCACAATAAAAAGTAGAGTATTTTGAACTAATTGATAATAAAAATACAACATATTAATGTTGAAGAAATAAAGCTAAACCTGTGCTTAGAGGATAACTTTATATTTAAATGCACACAATCACAAAAGAAAGAGTGAAAATTAAGGATCTATGTATTCATCTTTAGAAATCAAAAACAAATAGCAAATTAAAAACGTGGATGCAGCAAACCACCCTGGCACATGTATACCTATGTAACAAACCTGCATGTTCTGCACATGTACCCAGAACTTAAATTATTTTTAAAAATCAAAAAAGAAGGCCAGGCATGGTGGCTCATGCCTGTAATCCCAGCACTTTGGCAGGCTGAGGCGGGTGGATCATGAGGTCAGGAGTTCGAGACCAGCCTGGCCAAGATGTTGAAACCCTGTCTCTACTAAAAATACAAAAATTAGCTGGGCATGGTGCCACACACCTGTAATCCCAGCTACTCAGGAGGCTGAGGCAAGAGAATCGCTTGAACCTGGGAGGCAGAAGTTGCAGTGAGCTGAGATCACGCCATTGCACTCCAGCCTGGGTGACAGAGTGAGACTCCATCTCAAAAAAAAAAAAAAAAAATCAAGAAGCATTTCAAAGAAAAAAAAATCATATTTCTATGCACTTGCAATGAACAATCCAAATATAAAATTAAGGAAACACACAACCGTTGCATATGAAATACTTAGAAATAAACTTCACAAAAGAAGTACAAAATTTGTCCTCAGAAAACTACCAAAAAAAGTTGAAAATAACTAAAGAAGCTCACAGCTGTAATCCCAGCACTTTGGGAGGCTGAGGCAGGCAGATCACAAAGTCAGAAGTTCGTGACCAGCCTGGCCAGTATGGTGAAACCCCATCTCTACTAAAAATACAAAAATTAACCAGGTATGGTGGTGGGTGCCTGTAATCCTAGCTACCTGGGAGGCTGAGGCAGGAGAATCACTTGAATCCAGGAGGCAGAGGTTGCAGTGAGCCAAGACTGTGCCATTGCACTCCAGCCTGGGTGACATGAACAAGACTTTGTCTTTAAAAAAAAAAAAAAACTAAAGATCTAAATGAAGGAAAAAACATTCCATGTTCATGGAATGGAAGACTCAACACCATTAAGAGAAGCATTATTTATAATGGTTAAGATGGCAATACTCCCCAAATTGATCTACAAACTCAGAGCAATCCCTATCTGAATCTCAGCTGACTTCTTTGTGGAAACTAACAAGCTGATAATAAAATTCGTATGGGGCTGGGCACAGTGGCTCAGGTCTGTAATTCCAGCGCTTTGGGAGGCTGAGTCAGATGGATCACCTGAGGTCGGGAGTTCGAGACCAGCCTGACCAACATGGAGAAACCCCATCTCTACTAAAAATACAAAATTAGCCAGGTGTGGTGGTACATGCCTGTAATCCCAGCTACTTGGAAGGCTGAGGCAGGAGAATCGCTTGAACCCAGGAGGCAGAGGTTGCAGTGAGCCAAGATCATGCCATTGCACTCCAGCCTGTGCAACAAGAGGGAAACTGTCTCAAAAAAAAAAAAAAAAAAAAATCCTGGAATTGCCAGGAATCCAGAATAGCCAAATTTTGACAAAAGAAAAAAGGAGGAGGACCTACAGTTCTTGACTTCAGAACTACTATAAAACAATGAGAATCAAGGCAGTGTGAAATTGGCACAAGGATGGACAAAACTGAGTCAAAAAATAGATCATTGGAATAGAATGGAATGTCCAGAAGTAAAAGCATACCTCTGTGGCTAACTGGTCTTTGACAAAGGTACCAAGACAAGCCCATGGGGAAGGAATATTCTTTCCCATAAATGGCGCTGAGACAACTAGGTAGTAACATGTAAAAGGTGAGGCTGGACTCCCAGCTCAAATCATGTACAACGCAAAATAGACAATATATCTAAGTATAAAAGGCAAAAAGATAAAAATCTTAGCAGAAAACATAGGCATACATTTTTGCGACATTGGATTAAGTAATGGTTCTTAAATACAACACCAAAGAAAAAATAGATAAACTGAATTTCATTGAAATTAAAGTCTTTTCTGCTCCAAGGAATACCATCAAGAAAATGAAAAGACAATCTACATGACGGGAGAAAACATTTTCAAATTATGTAACTAAGAGATAAGTATCTAAAATAAATAATTTATAACAATAAAAAGTCAAATAACCCAATTTTAAAATAGACAAAGGATTTGAATAAACATCTGTCCAAAGATATGCAAATGGTCAACAAGCTTATGAAAAGATGTTCAACATCATTAGTTAACAGAGAAAAGCAAATCAAACCCACAATGAGATACCACCTTATACCCACTAGGATGGCTAGAATCCAAAAGTCAGATAATATCAAGTGTTGTCAGGGATGTGGAAGAATTAGAATCCTCATACACTTCTAATGGGAATGTCAAATCATGCTGCCACTTTGGAAATAGTTTAGTGGTTCCTTGAATGATTAAACAGAGTTACTATATGACTCAGAAATTCTACTCCTGGGTATATATACACAGGAAAAAAATGAAAACATATGTCCACACAAAAATCTGCTCATAAATGTTCACAGGAGTATTTATAATAGCTAAAAAATAGAAACAATTCACACGTCTATCAGTTAGTTGATGAATGAATTTTTTTAAATGTGGCCCAGACTGTGTAATATCATTTGGCCAAAAAAATGAAATACTGTTATGTGCTATAATATGGATGAATCTAGAAAACATTATACTGTATGAAAGAAGCCAATCATAATAAACCACATATTATATGATTCTATTTACATGAATTATCCAAAATAGGCAAATCCATAGATTATTTGTTGCTAGGAGCTGGGGGAGAGGGAGAGAGGGCATCTGCTAATGAGTAGAGTTTCCTTTGGGGATGTTGAACATGTTCTGAAATTAAGTAGTAGTGATGGTTATGCAACATTGCCAGTTAATTAAAAACTACTGAATTGTATACTGAAAAAATTGTATACTTAAAGAATGAATTTTTTGGTATGTAAAATGTATCTTGATAAAACTATTCCTAACACAAAAGACAACTATAGACCCCATTATGAAAAAAAGGAAAAAAATCAGTTAAATGAAAATGAAACTGTCACTGAGCTGAAGAAATGGACAGAAATTTTCATTGTTTTTGTCTCAATACGAGTATGTATTTGCTGCAAATCTAGTTGTTCAGCATGATGAAGATAGGATTCAAAACATACAGGACAAAGTAGGAAACCATTAGGCGATTTATGATTTTTTTCTTATCACTGATGAGAGCATCGATATAAATAATATCATACAGCTACTATACTTATTCATGGAACCCAGTATGTGCTGTTGGTTTTGGTTTTTTGGTTTTTTTAACATGAGCAAAGAACTTTTGGACGTGTGCCCATGTCAGACACAACATTAGGGAATAAATTAGTTTGCATAGAGAACATTCTTGGGAAGTTAAATGTAGACAGGTCAAAATTAGTCAATATAAATATAAACGGTGCTGCCGTGATGTTGGTGCTAACATGGGATCTCTTATGAAATTTTCCATGGTGGCATCACTCAGCAAGGAAACAGGATTTAAATCCATTCTGTCATTCACCAGGAATCTCTTTGTCAATGAAACATTAAAAAGAGAATGCATGATGACTGTAGTAATTAACTCTGTACACAAGATTCCCATTCTGGCTTGACCCAGACAGTTCAATGCACAGTTTACTGTCTGCACAGTATGGCGGTCTGCTGCACTGCACAGAGGTTATTTGGCTAACTAGTGTCCTCATACAAAAGCAATTTTTTCAACTATGGGTAGAAAAATGGCATCATTCATGCCATCTGAGGAAATGTCCCCACCTCAGTTTCTCAAATAAAATTAGATCAATTCTTGTTACTTTCCCTTGTCAAGACAACACCTCCAAAATGCCTTTGAAGGGCAATTCACAAGTAGTTCCTCAAACATATGATTTCATTTGTTCATTCCAGAGAAATTGTGTCTTTGGGAAACTTATTTGGCAAGAAGTAACCTAGTTGACTTTCCTGCACAAAAATTAGTTTTCTAGTCATCAAAGTGATGATCTCAAGTTTATTCTTAAATTGAGAAGGTAAAGATTGAATTCCATTAATGGGCCCATTATTAAAGTTATGAAAATGAATTAACATTGCTCAGTTATTTTTCTCAACTAATATATTAATAATGTGAATGAAGAACTACAAAAAGCTTTTAAAATCCAGTACTGAAACTAAGTAAGAAGACATGGATGTACCAGAATCCTATAAATGTTTCTTTGATGTTTACCCTAATTATATATATTTTTTAAAACAGTGTGAAAACACTATATCTGTTTAGAAATGCCACACTTTTAATTAGATATTTTTTATTTGAAAGCTAAGCATTACCTCCAAGTAAAGGATTCAAGGCTGAATTCCGCCTTTGCATCATTAAAAAGGAAAATAAGACCTGTCTGAATCCCCAGTACAAAGGGAAATAATATTAGAATCCAGGTTCTACAAAGAATAAGAAACTATAAGAAAGCAAAAACATGTTATTGTACAATTTTTCATTTACTCAACTCCATATTGAAAATATAATCAACAACATCATGCATATTTATATCATACTGGATGCGTCTCTTAAGTCTAATAAAAATAAATTTTTACAATACTTAGGACAGCTTATCTTTCCTACCAGGCTTGTTTCACTCAGTTACTTCCCTCATCCCTGCAGGTATTTTCACCCTTTTTTCTATGCTGGTGGAGACATATACAAACATCTACACATATAAAGATTTTTCCACAAATAAGGGATTATAAGCAAGAAAAAAAAAAACTACTCAATTTACTGGCTTTTTTAAAAAAAATACATCATGAATATCCCTCCAGGTCAATAGATGTCAGTCTAAATTGTTCTTTTTAATAGCTATATAATGTTTTATTGTATGAATATATGATATTTTGTTTCACCCTATGGCTATTGATAGACATTCCATTTTAGTTCTTTGCTTCCAAAATCAATGTTATACATAAATTGTACATAAATGTTTACCTACTGGTACTTTCATTTTTTAGGATGGAGTCACATGTAGGAATGGCTGGGTTAAGGGTATACATGTATCTGAGTATAATAAAAACATAAAATTTAAAAAATGATTTGTTTTCCCATAACAAGGGCTTAGACGGCAGCAGCAGTAGTGGGTGTTAGTTCAGAAGCCCAGGCTTATACATTTTTCTGCTCTGTTATCCTTAGCATGTTGTTCTCATGCTGGTTTCTTCATGGTTACATGGCTCCCACAGCTCCAGGCATTAATCATGTTCAAATTCAAGGTAAAGTTTAAAAGTAGTGACAGCCTCATTTGTACCTTACATCAGCAAAGCAAAGACCTCCCCAGAGATCCTGCAGCACCAGTCTTTCCTTTACTTTTTTTTTTTTTTTTGGCACAGGGTCTCTGCCACCCAGACTAGAGTACAGTAATGATCTTGGTTGACTGCAGCCTTGACCTCCCAGGCTCAAGCAATCCTCCCATTTCAACCTCCCCAGGAGCTGGGACTACAGGCACACCACCACACCCGGCTAATTTTGTATTTCTTGTAGAGACAGGGTTTCACTATGTTGCCCAGGCTGGTCTCGAACTCCTGAACTCAAGCAATCCACCCACCTCAGCCTCCCAAAGTGCCAGATTACACATGTGAGCCACCATGCCTGACCCCTTACATTTCATTGACCAGAACTGGATTACATAACCATTGACAGTTGCAAGGGGGCATGGGAAATTAAGTAACTGGAAATTGTCATGATGGTTTAAATTAATTGTGGTGATTCACATTTCTACCACAGGGATAGTGGCCATTTTTTGAATCCTCGTCTACCCTAGATATAATAAACCTTTTTTATTTTTACTGGTCTGATATGTTAAAAGTGTATCAATGTTGTTTTAATTTGTATTTTCCTGATAATGAGGTTGAGAATCTTGTAATATAATAATTGGCAATTTGGATTTCCTATTCTCTGAATTGCTGCTATTCAGATTCTTTATTTTTAATTGACTTAATTTTCTTTTCCTCATAACTTGTAGAATCTTTTTGTGTGATATTAACTATTCGTCTTGTCATTTGTATTACAAATACTTTCCCAATCTTGTTGCCATATAAATATGTAATTTTTTAAAATTTTGTGGGTATTTAGGTGTATATATTTATGGGATACTTGGGATGTTTTGATACAGGCATTCAATGCATAATAATCATATCGTGGAAAACAGAATATCCATTCCCTCAAGCATTTATCCTTTGTGTTACGAACAATCCAATTATACTCTGTTATTTTTAAATGTACAATTAAATTATTATTGACTACCATCACCTTGTTGTGCCACTAAATACTAGGTTTTATCCATTCTTCCTAACTCCAATCTTGTCTTTTGACTTCATTTATGGAATTTTTTGTTATATATATAGTCAAGTTTGTCTATTTTTTAAATTGGTTCTGGGTTTCTTAAGAAAGTATTCCACTTCTCCTCTAATGAATTAAAAATTATTCCAGAGCTCAGAAAGCTACTCATTTCAAATTTGAGGTAAATATGACTAGGCGTTCAAACATTCGGGGGTGGCAGAACTATATAGCTCAATCTCATATATAAATGGAGATTTTTTTAAATCCTAAATAAAATTATAGGTTTTTAATTTGAAACATATTATAAGAAAAGGCATTACAACCAACAGTCCTTACCCCAGAACTGTAAGGATGAGGGGCAGATTAAAAACATATCACAGATATAACAAGTCATAGTCATGTGCATAGGCTTATGATTAAGTCCTCACTCTACTACCATGGACCTTGGGAAGGTTACTTAACTTCTCTGGGCCCCAGTTTCCTCATGGTAAAATGAGGGTATTAATCATATCTAATGCAAAGAGGTTTTGTGAGGCTTAAATGAGTTAATGCTCTCAGCCCAAAGACTGGCACATAGCAAATGCTCAATAAATAGCTATTGTATTAACTATTATTAACAATACAAACAACCTGCATTATTCGTCTGTTTGCTTTGTTGGTTTCAGCCTCATTGATCCCTGGGAATTCTGTTACATATACACAAAGCAAGATCTCACTCAACACAGGTGTGTTGTGAATGATCTTTGAAGCCGGTTCCCACTACCATGTCGAATGTCTGTTAAGGAATACAGTAGAGACGAGGGGAGCCAAGTGTTCGCAGGGGAGCTAGGCCAGCCAGGTTTCATCACAGGTTTCACCAGCAGCTGCCTGAGAAACGCATTCAGATCTGTGCCCAGCGACTCTGCAGTCATTGCACAAGGCACAGGAACACACCCTCAGGGAGACACACCTAGTCACAAAGCAGGTATAGTGTGTCTGCCAGGGTCCCCCACCCCCAAACCAGAGGGCAGTGAGAGGTGACAGACACAAAGATGGGGCTCAGAAGGCAGTATGACAACCTTACTCGTGAGGGACTCCAGCAGGCCCATCTAACACCCCTTCCTGCAGGCCCCTGGGGCACCTGCCCTAGAGCAGACAGCTAGAGGGCTTCAGGAGTGCCGGCTAATGAGCCATTGGAAATTGCTGCTCAGCTATAGAGTTTGAGCCAGTCTTATAGGTTGGACTTGCATTTGCCTGGATCCTTCTTCCATGCCTATCCAGGCCGCCTGAAAGTGAAATTAGCAGCAGGAGAGTGAAGAAGTTTCCTACTCACTTCCAGACCCCCTAAGACTTCCCAGATCTTTCGTGGCTTACACCTAGGAAGGGCTCAACACATTTAATTACACTTCCCTAAGAGGAATCAGACTCAGGGCATGACTGGACTGATGGCTTAAGTTCCACTTAAAGATCTGCATTATTGCTTTGGCCTTGTTCTTCTCCCTAGGTTTTTCTCTCTGCTGGGTTTATTTATTCCTATCACCCCACCTCCAGAATGGAAGGCAGGCATTTTACCACGGGTGACATTTCAGCTGAACATACATGCAGCAAACAGAGCAACCAGCCAAGATTCAAGAAAGAGTTGTATTCCAACAAAGTTAGAATGTTTAGGTTAGGTTAGACATGGAAAGCCTCTTAATGACGAGAAGGAAATGTTCACAATCTAACATCAGGAGAGGAAAAAAAGACTACAAGGAAAAATGAGTGCTTTTTCTGTATAGCAGGATTTAGAGTGACTTTCATTTTCTTGTGTTTTTCCTGCATTTTTTTTTTTTTTTTTTTTTGAGAAGAGTCTTACTCTGTCACCCAGGCTAGAGTACAGAGGTGCGATCTCAGCTCACTGCAACCTCTGCCTCCTGAGTGCAAGCAATTCTCCTGCCTGGCCTCCCGAGTAACTGGGATTGCAGGCACATGCCATCACACCTGGCTAATTTTTATATTTTTTAGTAGAGACAGTTTCCCCATGTTGGCCAGGCTGGTCTCGAGCTCCTGACCTCAAGTGATCCATCCACCTCAGCCTTCCAAAGGGCTGGAATTACAGGCGGGAGCCACCGAGCCCAGCCCTTTTCTGCATTTTTCATAAAGTGTGCTCATTAATCTCATTATCATGTTTGTCACCCAGACCAGAATCCACACCTGTCCATTGAAAGCCAACTCCCATCTCTACCTCCTTGCATTTTCATCCACCTACTCTGCAACTCTAAGCTGAAATGCCTCTGTCCCTGGATTCTGCTTCCAGATGTGTATCGCGATCATCAGCACATGCTCAGCAAGCAAAGGGATGTATCAAAAAATTATTTTAAATCAGATTTCAATCTCTTTATGAAAAATCAGAAGACCTATCATAGTGCTCCAGGAATCCCATATGGCAACTAACAGTCTACACAGCCATATCCTTTAGAGGCGTCACTCATTTTCTGCCTCCCTGCAGCCTTTCCCTTCAAGATTTTGTTGCCTAAGCAAATCACTGCAAGGAGAAAAACCTTGATTTGTTTGAATCAATCAGGATTGACCTCCTCCGGCTGGAGTTGGAAGCTACTTTCCTGAGCATATGAGAGGGTGAACAAATAGCATCACCGACCAAGAAAGTAGGGAAGGACAGCTGGATAGCTGACTCATAGCATTTTCTGTATTATCTATGCACACTTCAAGGCCCACCTCAAGTTCGTCTTTCTTTGGAACCCCACCTTGGATACCTCCAATTCTTTTCAACCAAGAGGGCTGACTTCCTGGGTATCTTCTTTGTAATTAATAACCCACAGTCTTGTGGCATTTCTCGAATTTGGAACAAAGATAAAGTCAGTCCTCACAAAATGGCAGATGGATGGATGAATGAACAGTCAGATGATAAAACAGACTGGAAGAGGACATGACTGGAGAAGGCCAGCAGGCCAAAGGATTCATTCAAGAAAAGGAGGAAGGATAGCTTATGGCAGGGCTAATGAAGATGAAACCGTATTTCAGAGACAGTTGGTAAGATGTATCTAGCCACTACTAGGATGTGGGAGTGGGGAGGGGCTGGGAGAAATCGAAAATGCCAGGGTTTTCTGGCCCCAATATTTAATTAAATGAAATCAATTTGATTTGACCATTCACTGTATTTTAAAATTCTCTAGCCTAAAAAAGGAACACAAAGGTATTTGGAAGATTGTGCTCCATGATTTAAAGTGTAGGAGTTTACACCAAAATTATCTCCAATTGAGTTGAAATGTCTGTGTGAATGGAAATGTAGATCATAACTGGAACTTACTTTGAATAAAGCCCACTTTTGGAATTCAAGTTGATCCGTGTTTTTGGCATAAAGAGCATACATCAGCCATCCTTCTCAAAAGACTCAATGCTATGGTTTGAATGTGTCCCCCAAAATTCATTTGTTGGAAACTTAATCCCCAATGCATCAAAGTTGGAAGGTGGGCCTTATAAGAGGTGATTAGGTCATGAGGGCTCTGCCTTATGAATAGCTTAACGCCATTATTGCAGGAGTGGCTTCATTAACTCAGAAGTAGGCTCCTTATGAAATGGCGAGTTCAGTCCCTGCCTCTCTCTTGCCTTCTCTTTGCTCTTCCACTCGTCTGTCATGTGAGGAACAGCGTTCCCCTCCTCTGAAGGATGTAACATTCAAGGCGCCATCTTAGAAGTAGAGACCAGGCCCTCACCACACACCAAACCCGCCAGCACCTTGACCTTGGACTTTCCAGCCTCCAGAACTATGAACCAATAAATTTCTCTTTATTACTAAATCAGCCAGTCTATGGCATTCTGTTATAGCCACACAAACCACGACACTCATCATTCAGAAATGTAAGGATTCCCTTGTTTCCCCTTGCCCTTAGTCTTCTATTCTCTGGCCTAAACAATCTTTATTCATTTCACTTTTCTACACCCTCACCTTTAATTACTTTGGCTCACTTCTGTGGCACCTCCAAATTTCTTCAGTAGAGTTCAGGGACCCAAGCCATGCCTCACACAATGAGGCAATTGCCATGCATCTTTCTGCCATTCCGGACTCCTTTTCTCTAAAAACAGGCAGAGGATATAAGCAGGCATATCACCTAAGAATAAATATTATAACTGGTCAATAACATAGGCTCAACTTCATTAATAAAGACATGCAAATTAAAATAACAATATAACATTTTTTTACCCATCAGATAAGCAAAGATAAAAAGATTCTTAATATATAGTGGTAGTTAGGGATTTTTCAAACTCTATTGGTAGGAATATTGGAACAAACTTTATGTGGGGATGGAGAACTTAATAATTCTATACAATTTTAAGACATATACATTATCACCCGTCTATTCTACTTTGTGAATTTATCCTTCAGAAATATTAGCACAAGTGTGTAAGATATAAGCAAAAGGGCTGCAGCATTGTTTTGGGGAGAGAAAATGGAAACAATCTAAGTTTCCAACAAGAGAGACTGGTTAAATGGTGCAAAACTACAATGGAATTCTGTGCAGCCATTAAAGATAATGATAGAAATCCCTAATCTAGGATACGATGTAGAAAATCAGCAGAGAAATGCTGTCTATTTTGTTAGATGTAAGCAAACAAATTTCAAAATTACTAGTAAAGCATGGGTTCATTTTTAATAATCTGTTGCGTAAATATGTAGAAATACAGAGACAGACATGTTTGTGTAGACGCATGAAAAAAACCTATAGAACTGTGTTTAAGTGAGGTTCCTAAACTGACGGCATCAGCATCACCTGGAAACTTATTAGAAATGCAGATTTGCCAGCCAGTGCGCGCGCCCCCCTCCTAGTCCGGTTAAATGGAATCCCTAGGGCGGGGCCCAGAATCCATTTGAACAAGCCCTCCAGGTGGTTCCAGTGCTCACTGAAAACTTGAGAATCACTGTTCCAGAAAAGCACTTATCTAAAGGTGGGGAGAGAAGACATGTAGCTTACAAGAAAACCACTAATTGTTTATTCCCTTTTAAACTGTTGGGAAAAAATTTAATTCTTTTAATGAGGGATGCTTCTCAAAGTCATGTACATATCTTATTGGGTTGTGGCAACGTATCAGTTAAATTGGCTTTTAAATTTTTAATTTTTGTGGGTGCATGGTAGGTGTAGATTATTTATGGGATGCATGAGATGTTGTGTTTTCGTTTTATTATTTTTTAAGTTCCAGGGTACATGTGCAGGATGTGCGGATTTGTTACATAGGTAAATGTGTGCTATGGTGGTTTGCTGCACAGATCAACCCATCCCCTAGGGGTTAAGCCCAGCATCCACGAGGAAAAGAGCATCTTTTCCCTAAGGCTCTTCCCGCTGCCCAACCCCCCACCAAAAGATGCTCTGGTACAGACACGCAATGTGTAATAATCACATCACGGAGAATGGGGTATCCATCTGAACTAACTTTTTATCAGAATTGACTTCTGCACTGTTTGAGGAAAATCCAACCTTCAGAAATTCCAACATTTGAAGGGAGATACTTACATTACTGAATGATTTATGACATCATCAGAATAAAGGAACATAAAGACACACATCAGGAATTGAACCTGGCTCTGCCGTGTCAGCTGAGGGAAGGGAGCTCATGGTCTCTGAGCCATGGTTGTGTCATCTGTGACTGGGGATCGCAACAGTACCTTGTCTCCTCAGAGGTCACATGGAGGAGCAGGTGACACACCAGAAAGCTCATCAATTATCATATTCTTAGTACCAAGGTCTCTTAAACAGTGCCCTCAACAACATGATGCACTGACTCCATTTTTCAGAAACACCATTATTGCATAACATCAGCCTAGAATGAACCTTGTAGGAGAAACAGCTCTGCCAGAGAGTCTTTGACACACACCTGCCAAGACTGTTTTTACTACTGTAATGTGTAAAGCTCGATGAAGCCAGTGAATAAGTGCGAATGATTTCTTTGCACTCATTCCCAGGCCCTCCTGCCAGTCAGCCTTCAGCCTGCTTTGTGTGGAGTGTCCCTTTTATCATCTGTGAAAGCCCTCCTCCTTGCAACCTTACCTCCCTGTCCTCAGACAACAAAGCAAGCTTTTCTATTTGCACAAAGTGCTTGTTACTTTCTTGATCCATGAGAAAACGTGGAGCAAGAGAACAATAACGTGCTGCTTCTTTCTGCTCCAATAAAAAAGAGTTATGAAACAGGAGCCTGGGGCCAAAGCAGGCTATCTGTTGTGTGTTTTGACAAAGAAATTGTTCCTTAAGCACCGTCTTCAGGCAGATGGCAGTAAACAAGACGGTATGGCTCAGATCATATCACGGGGTGGCTCTTGCTTTGTCAATGCCACTCTGGTCTCTGGACCCAGCTAGGTGCCCAGAGTAGCAGGCAGAACCCTTGCCTTCCATCCAGAATGCCTCAAACCCCCCTTCCCTAGGAGATAGAGGTGCAAAGACCCCCACCTGGAGCTGTCCCTAGCTGGAGACCTACCCCACCAGCCCTCTAGAAGTCTCCATCTGCCTTCACGAAAGCTGTTGGAAAAAATTCAGGTGGATTCTATTTCCTCATGCCAATACTAATTTGATAGGATTTGAGGAGCATAGGAGTTGGCTTTTTTTTTTTTTTTTTTTTCATTTAACTTCTCTGGATGATTTCGATGGATGGCTGAATTTAGGAACATGTTTTAGAGGCATCTAAAACATTTTCCCTTCTTTGAAACTCTGACTCTCCTTAGCAGAACTGGTCTAGCCACCCACCTTAGCCTTCCCTGGGCTCTTCACACAGGGCCCCTAAAGGCTCCATACCCATATGAAACCTACCAGCCCCTTTACACATGTCTCTCTCCCCCCAGAAATAAGTAGAAGTTGGATCAACTGGGTCCAACTGCAAGCTTTGCTACTTACCAGCCCATGTCTCTGGGAAGCTGACTTGAGCATCTGAGCCTCCGTTTCCTCAGCTGTAAGGTGAAAATAATAATTATTGCCTAAGTTAACTAGATTGAAAGAGCCCAGGTGTGGGAAAGCACTAGGCATATGTACAGCATCGGCAAAGGAGATAATCTTGTTAGAAAAATTTTATTAAACATAGATGGTTCCATGGTATAATGGTGAGCACCTGGACTCCAAATTCAGAAAATTTTATTGAACATAATAATATATGTTTAAAGTCTCTCTTTTTGGAGACAGGATCTCACTTTTGTCCCCCAGGCTACAGCGCATGGGTGCGATCATAGCTCACTGCTGCCTGCCTTGCCCTCCCCAGCCCAACCAATCTTCCCACCTCAGCCTCCTGAGAAGCTTGGAATACAGGCATATACCACTATGACAAGCTGATTTTTAGGTGTCTTTTTTTTTTTTTTTTTTTTTTGGTACAAATGATGGCTCATTATGTTGCCCAGCCTGGTCTTGTAGGAGACCTACAAGCTCAAGTGATCCTACCTCTGTGCCCTCCCAAAATGTTGGGATTACAAGTGTGAGCCACTGCTCCCAGCTTAGTCTCTTTTGAGGTTTCTTATGCAATAACAAAAGGCAAAAAGTTGTACACTACTAGAAGAATCCTTCCTGACACAGGGAAATACTCCAAGTTCGTGGCTGAAATACATAGAACAAACTATGGCAAAAAACTAAGATGCGTTCATTTATTAGAAAAAGAACACTGAAAATTGTTGAATGATGCTTAGAAAACATTGCTTAAAATTTGAAGCAAGTATTAAAATGAATTGCTCAGAGTGAGAGGTTTTTAATATTATACTGTTAGATGTATAAGTATAGATGTATCAGCTTATGGTAATTCCAAAATTCTATTTCAATAAAGAAATACCACAATTTTTTTTGTTAGGATACAGAAAGTCCCAACAGCTCATTGCTTCCACCCTAGATAATAAGAAAAAGCTGGCTAAAGATAAGTCATTAAATGTTTTGAGCTCATTAAAGTGCTGAAGTCTCAAATCAACCAGGTTAACTAAATTCCAGGGGGGTAAGAAGCCCCTCTAAGAAAACGCAGAACAGATGAACGATTTCACCTTTGCAAAAAAAAATGTAAAAAGAAATTTTAATGAATTCTTAAGGGCCAAGTGTGCCTCTAGTATGGCCATTTAGAATTTTTATGTAGCTTAGCAAATAAAATTAAAGATTGGTTCAACTTATTAGCAGTGTGGTAACTTATCATTTCTTTCACACACAGCATGCTCCCTCCCTGACCCCAGCCTGGTCTTCGGTATAGGAAGGATTTTCCTAAAGGAACTCTTGAATGGTGGAGACACTGTTCAAATAGAGTTCCCCTAACCCAAGCAGGGCACACCCACACCCAAGGCCCTTTGACTCTCCTCTCTCTCCATCCCTTAAATTTAGAGGAATGGTTGGAAATGAACTAAGGATGCCAGTTGTATTAGTCCGTTCTTACATTGCTACAAAGAACTACCTGAGACGGGGTAATTTAAAAGAGGTTTAATTGACTCACAGTTCTACAGGCTTTACAGGAAGCATGGCTGGTGTAAGGCCGATAGCCTCGCTGGGAGACGGATGAGCAGCACCCACCCCCTCCGCACCTGATAACACTATTATCAGCAGGCCGGCATTTGTGTTGTCAGGCCGGACATCCTACTTAGCACCTGCCTCCTCCATGCAGGCTCC